>JAHZNP010000253.1:0-91114 GCA_020615345.1 Triops cancriformis
ACCGTTGGATTTTGAATGACAAAAGTCAGTGGCAGTATATCACGTGTCGGAAGTTATCGACCCAATTAAGGTGAGTAGAGTTTCTTTTGTGTACTAACGGTAACTCAGAATCACAGTGATAAGATTGCTAATTTTATTATCTGTCTTGCAGATTTTGACTACATTATTCGTTAAGATGTGTTCTTCGATGTGCTCTTGTACATGTTCTTCATGCAAAATATCGGCAAATCTCGAGGAACTTCACTCAAGAATTGTGTGCTTAGGTTCCCGTGATGATTTACAAATACTGTTAACAATATGCTCGCCTTTCATCTAGGTAACCCAATTAAAATTTAGATTTTGGTATTATACTAATGAAAACTATGATTTGTTTGTTTTCAGGAAGTGAACGCATGCGTTTGAACAGCGTTTCACCAGTTGGTAAATCTCACGTCGTCCCTTACCTCTTTTGACGAAAGAAGGCTGATTTTTTTTTCTTGGAGTGAATCTGCGAGTTAGTCATTTTCGACTTGTATTTTCGTATGTTGATACACAGTTAAATTTGTTTCTAAACTTGAGTCATTCTTCTTTTCCTTCTATCTTCAAGTTTTTCATTCTTCGTTTCGTCGGTTCTGCCGTGAATTCAATTCGGTTGTATCTGCTTATTAGTTACTGGTATTTTTTTCTGTGTTTACGTAAAGGATAGCGATTTAAATTGACAGATTTTAGTGTTAGCGTTTACCTCTTAACTGATCTATAGAGGGCAGTATACCGAAATCATGATATATTAATAAAATGTATGTATTCCTCGTACTTCCCTTCGTGCAGCTTTTAATGTCTCGCTAGATTAGCATAATTCTTTTCATTCTTTCAATTCTTTTGTACCTTGTTTCTTTCTTTTGTTGTTCAGAGCGCCAATTTGGATCCGAAGATTACTGTGTTAAGCGTTAGCATCCTTACTGTCCCAAGTTTTAGTTAAAGGTTTTTCTCCGATTTTTTTTTTACATTTTTTTCCCGCAAAAATAGCGACCACCCTCCAAAAATCCTATCTTCCCATTGGTGGAAATTCGAAAAAATGGGCGTGGCCACGTCTTCGAGCTGGGAAGGCTTTTTCCGGGTTATTTTCCATAAGAAACAATGTTGAGCAAAGGGATCCCTTCAGAAATCGTGAAAAACTGGAGCTCCGCCTTCCTTCCCGTCCTTGCTCCTCCCTAGCTGGTCCCTATCCCTCGTGCTCGCTCCTATCCTTATGTTTCCCACTCGGTTCGGTTTCCGAACCACTAGGTACTCCATATTGGATAGATGTAAGCACGATAGATAGGGACCGAGCCAGGAAGGAAATTGGATAGGGAAGGAAGGAGGAATGGGGATATATACTCAGGAGGGCCTGGATCTTTTTCATATAAAATAACAAAGCCACAGCCGGGATCGAACTTGCGACCTCACGATCTCAGCGTTACCCGTTAGACCGCTAGGCCAATTCGCCCTTAGTAGAAGTCGAAAGACTTATATATAATCAATGCTAAGAGATGTGCTATAAGCTAACGCCTTTCAAACTTTTCAGACATTAATCGTAAGTATAATCGCTCCAGTGACAAATGTACCGCTCCAGTATCCAGTGTATTAAATCTCCTTGTACAGAACCGTTATAGCCAAAGAGCTACGACCACGCCGTATTAAAAAAATGAGAAGAAAACAATCGCTCCTATAAAAGACGATATACCGAATGAAACCAATGCACAAAGGCTTTAAGCCAGGTATGTATTTTTCCCCCTTACTTTTTTTAGGCATGGAGTTTTCCCCTTGCGCTACTTAACATGTTTGTGACATTCGTGGCATTGTAAGTATTTTTTTTTCGGGATAGGGTCAAAACGATCTGACACAGAATTACTTGTAAGTGTACAAGACAACAAATGGTCCCTTGCTCGACTTTTAATAATACAAGACCTTTTACAATACATCGACAATTTTTAGTAAAGTGATGTTTACTTTTACCGATTTCCACGCTAGACGACTTAATAACGCCCAGGTTTGTTCGTCTGAAAGGAGGAGATAGCTAAACGCATCATTTCGTCTTGCAGGAGGATGAACAAATTCAGTGCGAGCTCTAGATGCAGCCCTTCCGTTCGTAGATTCAATCGGCAAGCGCAATTTGCGATCTCCTTCAGGCGATGCTTTACCAGGCGGATAATATGTACCGCGTAAAGTAATACCAGCCTCGCTGTAGGCTACTCGCTGATTTGAGCCAAGACTTCCTACATAGAATAGAAAACAGCATCAGAAACGGTACACGAACATGCCTTCATCCTTTTTTACCTCTGACATATCTTTCCAGTGGCCTTGTTGAGGAAAATCACCAATCTCGAATTATTCTTCAAACTTTTGGTACGCGTCTTGCGCTGCCAACCATTCTTCTCCTTCTTCAACTGCTCCAGACTCCTCGGTTCCGAGTGGCATGTAGTACAGTTCAGTACTCAATTTGTCCGCCACCTCTTCAGCCACGCCTTTTGCCTAAACGACTTTAGGCAGCAGTTTTTTTTATTGTGGATACCATGCCATACCATGCCAACGTTCTTCCTATACCCACGGCAGGATCATTTCGGCACTTGGCCCAGCCTTGCTCCCATCACTTTCCAGCAGAAAAAAAAGAGTCCAAGTCGTTAACTTGGCAAACTTTCTATGTATTTTACACTCCACTTACCCAACTATAAGAAACCCTTGATGTAGAGCTACCGACGCGAAATAGGACATGGCCGAAAAAATGGCCTGCATGGTAGAAATGATGGAACCCATAGCGAACTGCGCCAGGGTTGCCGATCGCTTGTAGGATCTTCTGCCATGTGCAAGTAAACGAACCACATGACTAAACTGTGTTAGACAGAAGTCCGCTGCAAACGAAGCTTGGCGTCCTTCCTTACCAGCTATTCTAATTCCTGTGTCTGTGGCCTGGATCATAGAAACGCCATTGCCTCCATCACCAGTGACAACAGTCCGTTCCCCTGAGAGCAGAACGCGTTTGAACACGAATAAAATAAAAACAAAATAAATAAAATTGTAATTAAAGAAAAACAAAATCTACTACAAAATCTAGTAAAACTGATTTTGTTATAAAATATATACAAATAAATCGAAGAACATCTAGTTAATATCTGATCAGAAATATAATAGTTGTTACCTGTCTGTTGCTGTATTCATCGTACAACAGAAGCCATTAAAGTGGGTGAGCACCTACAGAAGACCACAACGGGTGCGGCGCACGCGAGATTCATGAACTCTTGCTCGTAATACTTCAGGCATAGTTGTAGAGGTAAAAGGACACCAACACATGACAGTAAAAAAATCTGCTACGTGACGTTTACTTCCAGCGACTGTCCTTTGATAACCAAACCAAAACCACAATGTCCCCACCTGCAAAACGATCCCAACTTTGGAAAGCGGTGTACAGCGGAACATCGAGCCTTCCGTCTATCGCCGTCTATGATTGCTACTAATAGAACTATGACTTGAAACTGGTGCGAGCGTCAGCAACAATTGAAACGAAATAAAGGAATCTTGCACTATCTTCTCCTGTCGATAAATCTGTCAGTTGTCCAATTCTTGACAAAGGCTGCGGTCCCACTAGCCGAATAACCATGGTTATTATAACCTTTTCCTTGGAAATCTCACACTTTTCCTATTCCTGGTTTAGCGATTTCCAAAGAAAATGTTATAATAACCATGGTTATTCGGCTAGTACCGCAGCCAAAGAAGTTCCTGTTGCTTGAAAATTCGATTTTACGAATTCGTCTCATGAGGCCCATCAAAACAACTGAAAAACATACCTGTCAGTCGCTTATTATTTTTTTTATAAATTCTTACATTACAAAATGAACTGAGGCTAAAAACATACAATGAGCATCACCACAAAGAGAATGATATGTAGTTCAGGCAATAACAAACATTCTATTAGTTAAGTTTCTCAACATCACGGCTGGAGATCTTCAAGATTATCAATTTTCACGACTACCGAGAAAGAGAAATCCGTTTCCTAACATCAACTAATTTCCATGAGTAAACCTAGGTTCCCTGTAGCATTTGCACCCGGATGTGTGCTCTGGCTAATACAGCGAAAGCTTCTTTCACTAAGGATTGTTAACTTTTTCACCGGATTTAAGCATCCGTAATGCTACACCTATTAAGGTAAAGTGTCTTGTGAAAGCACAATTCCCTCTATAAATATTGCCAGCGCTGGGCAAGCATACTATTTCTTCGTTAGCAGGACAATAAACAGGTTTGTTCACCGTCATTTCCTTCTTAGTCCCTTCGATGGTATATTTTACCCCACAAGTTTCTAGTGTTCTTGCCAGTGATTTAATTCTCGGTTCTCTTCCCCCTACAGCAATGGCCGAAGCATTGGTCAACAGTCCTGTTGTCAATACTCTCCTCCACGGCTTGAACACTCTTACAAATGTAGCTGGAGCCGGCTTGAGCACTCTCGGCAAAGGCATCGGGCTGGACGAAGCCGCAGCGGTTGACGGCCTAAACCCGATAGGTCTCGGTCTAGTGACGGAAGATGCCGCTAAAGGCCAAGCCTTCAGCGCGCTATCGGACGCGTCCTGGAACCAAGGCGTCGAAACGGAGCAGATGGGCGTCTTTTTCAAGAAACCCTCACTCCTTCTCATGTTAATGCCTATCATCACGGCTACCTTCATTGTAACCGTTATCAGTATCGTCCGCACCTTCGTCATGGTCAACATTGGAAAAGGTCCCAAAGAAACCTTCCCTACCATTTTCAAAGAAAAAGAAGAATACTACCCTGCTGAATATTACCCCGAAGAGCCTCCCAAGCCGCTCGAAGATATCAAAATCAAAGAGTCGTATAGAAAACGACGCGATGTCTCCAAAATCAACACAACTTCTGCCACGCCTACTCTGACCCTGGACCAGATTAACAGCCTAACTTCCGTGGTGACTACCGCCTTAAATACTGAGGAATGCCTCCACCGATTGCTATGCGAAGCTGGTGCTTGGGCGAAAGATTCTCCAGCCATTCAGTCCATCAGCGATTTCGTCCAAATTTTCTTGCCCCAGCACTTGCTTTCTCCCTTCAAGGTTTTCAAATCTGGCGAAAAGTGCGAACGTTTCAGCTGTGGTCAGTTACCTGTCAAAAAATGAACCGCAATGATAACTTTAGTTCATTGTAATTTATCCCCCGAGTTAATGAATACAAAATAAATTTTCCTGATTTTTATTATATTTTTCTTTTCGATATTTATTTTTCAATTTTTATTCATAACTTAACTGATTTATTCCCAAAGCTTAGTGAATGCAAAATAAAATAGCCTCTTTTTTTACTTTTCGATGTTTAATTTTGTGTTACTCTCTTTCTTAATGTTTTTTTATTCAGACAAATTTTCAGATAATATCCATTTAGATATTTAAATATAATCAGATAATATTCAGACAAATATTCAGATAATAAATCAGATGCAACATTCTGAACAGACTTTATTCTTTATCTTAACTATTTTCTATTTTTAAGTGCTATGTGGTTTGCATCTCGACTATCTTTACTTTTATAATTGTTTACAGTTAAAATCTTCTTGCTCTTTTTTTAGCGAATTGCACCACTTGACGTTTTATTTTCTATTTTTTGACATTTATAGCTCTTGTTTTCATTTTCACTGAAGTGCGTCTTTGGAAATCTGTAGACGTCTTATCAATAAGATAACATAAGCTTGCTCTCAATATTTTAGACGCATACTAGGACTTATGGGAAACATGACCTGTCACTTGCTTGTCCTTGCAAGATTGATTAAGCCGATTGACACGTTTCCCTTTCTCTATAATTGTCCCCGATTTTCGCCCCCTTAAAGCACAGGAAACTTCTTCCTCCCTCCCTGAAACCTTTCCAATGCGAGAAACCCCAAATCGCTATATAGTCTCTCGCCTCAGGGCCAGTTGAACTTTAGCAGGCCCTGCTGTAGGGAAGGGTACACGCTTTTACAAGTGGAAAGGCTCCAGGGTCCAATGACGATAAGCCAGTATATATGAAGTGCTTGGTCAAGATTCTTTCTCCTTTTGCACACGGCACGTCTGACGCAGTGGAGGGAAAAATTGAATCGCTCAAAGAAATAAACACAGGCAACCTTGCCCTACGGTAAGCTATTTCTTTTTTCCCGTTTGGTTCCGTCCTTCCGTTTTCCGCAAAAACCAGGTTACACCACTCTTTATCCGGCCCAATCCGCTTCTCTTTGTTAGTAAACAAAGGGTAACGTCAAAAACATCGGCTATAATGCAGTTTCCTAAGAAAATTCCGTAAATTATCTTCATACATTAATTTATCTTTATACGTTCACTGTATGGTATTATATTTGTTACCTTTTTCTATAGATTTGACGGAAATGGATACTTTTGACGCCAAAATCGTGTCCATGGTCCTACTTGGCCTGGTATCCATTATCCTCGGTTTGTTCCCCATCTTCTTAGTGCGCAAACTGGCCTGGGGACCCAATGGCGAAGGCATGTCTGCGATGGCCAAGACGGTCTTGTCTGGGCTGTTATGTTTCGGCGGCGGCGTGCTGATGGCTACGGGCTTTTTGCATCTCTTGCCGGAGATCCACGACGGTTTCCAGACTTTGGCCTCCGAAGGCAAGGTGCACACGAGCCTTCCGGTGGGCGAGATCATTGTTTGCGCCGGTTTCTTCTTGGTCTACTTCGTGGAAGAAGTCGTGCACTGGGTGGCGGATCGCCACGCCCACGACCACAAGGACATTTCCATCCATCGCGCCGTAAGCGTCCGAGCGTGCTCTATCTCCCGGGAAACGGAGTTATCGCACGCCGGAAATCCCGTGACTGCCACCACTCCCACGGAAGATTGTCAGCAAAGCAGCAAATGCCAACTGCCCTGCGAAGACGGCGTGTCCTGTACTGGCCAAACGTTATCAGTGAACCCGTTGAACTCGGCCAACACTTTACGTTACGGCAGCTTGGACCAACTCGTGACGCCAGCCAGCGAAACGGCGTCTTGCTGCAGCAGCGGCGGCGTGGCGGACGAGACGAAACCGCCGCCCAAAGCCCGCCAATACAAAGCCAAGCCTCATGGCCATTGTCACGATCCGGGCCACGGCCACCAACCGAATCTGCATAAAGCCCATCACCACAAGGCCGGTCACGGCCACAGCCACGCCCCCCATCACCATCATCACATGCCGCCCGGAAGCTCCTCCGTGAAAGGGTTGCTGGTGATCGTCGCCTTATCGCTGCACGAGGTGTTCGAAGGACTGGCGGTGGGTTTGCAGAGCGACGCCTCGGATGTCTGGCAGCTGTTCGCCGCCGTCGCCTCGCACAAGTACGTCATTTCAGTCTGCGTGGGCTTAGAACTCGCCACCACCGGCGTCTCCCGCAAGTTGCATGCCGTGTACATTCTCGTCTTTTCACTCGTGACGCCGCTCGGTATCGGCATCGGCTTGGCCCTCACGGACTCCCTCTCTGACGGTGACGTGGACACCACTCCCGCGGTGCTAACTTTGCAAGCTTTGGCGACTGGTACCATCCTTTACGTGGCGTTCTTTGAAATCCTCGAAAGAGAACGCTCCAAATCGACAGTTGGCATGCTTCAGCTGCTATTGCTCGTTATCGGATTCCTGGCCATGCTAGGCTTAGAAGCCCTAAGTAAGTTCAAGCTGTATAATCGCCATTTTTTTCTTATTTTCAATAAGATTTTTTTAAATTCTTTTTTTTATGAAATTATTATTGACATTTTTCTTCAATATTTTTCGGGAATGTTTCAGCCAGCGAACCAGAAGGCGAAGCCCAGCACGAACCCATCTTCCGTGGCATCTTGCAACCCAACATCACGCAGCCCTCGGTCTAACCGCATCCAGTTTTAAGTTTTGTTTTGATTCTTTAATACAATCATTGGCATCGTATTGCGTCTTCTTTATCCATGTGTTGGGGCAACAAAGAGCCAGTGCTTACGAAACGAAGGCGTTTCGTGGACGATTAATGAGCACGAGTCAACTCCCCGTTGAAAAAGTGGGTAGGGTGGGGTGGGGGGCTATTGATAAATTATTTCCACATTGGGGCGAGACGATGTATAGAGAATGCTGGACATTGGAAAATAAGGTCGATGTGCCTGCGCATTGTTGTGTTTTGATACGTTGCTCGGGGAAACGTCTACTGGCATTCCTCAACATGAACCCCCGACAGGGTCACCACCACACTTGCTGGCTAATAGCTTTGCTCGCGAGGTGATCCAAAACGTCGCGAAAGTTCTAAGACAATTCGTAATCATGGTAAGTGTCTAAGACCTTTCCGGAATCTTTTCCCCTTCATTGGGCTTTATTTCTTTAGTTTTTATTGTTACAATTTCTTAAAATTTCTTTTTATTTTCACCCCACAGCGTGAGTGTCTTTCCATCCATATCGGACAGGCGGGGGTCCAAATGGGTAACGCTTGTTGGGAACTGTACTGTCTGGAGCACGGAATTACACCTGATGGTCAGATGCCATCGGATACGACTATTGGCGGAGGCGACGATAGTTTTAATACTTTTTTCTTGGAGACTGCCATAGGCAAACACGTCCCTCGGGCGGTTTTTGTCGATTTGGAACCTACAGTTGTTGGTAACACATTTTTTTTCTGTCCTTCCGGGGGTAATCGAAAACAGACGCACGGGAAAAGGAATTTAAGACGTACTCGGGGACCTTGATTTAAGAAATGGATTTTTTTGGTGGCTTTTTTTTCGTGTGGGATAAAAGACGAGGTAAAGACTGGCACGTACCGGAACCTCTTTGGCCCCGATCAGCTGATTACTGGCAAGGAGGACGCCGCCAACAACTACGCCAGGGGCCATTACACCATTGGCAAAGAGTGCATTGAAGCCACGCTGGATAAAATTCGACGAATGGCCGACCACTGTCAAGGTTTGCAAGGATTCCTGGTATTCCATTCCTATGGAGGCGGTACCGGCTCTGGTTTCTGTTCCTTGCTCATGGAGCGGCTGTCGGTGGACTATGGCAAAAAAGCCAAGCTATGCTTTTCCATTTATCCAGCTCCGCAAGTACGAAACTAAAAACGGAATAAAAATAAATGTTGAAAAAAAAACATGATACGGAATTTGTATTCCGCGATGAAAGCTTATACCTTTCACGATTTAGGTTTCCACCGCCGTCGTGGAGCCGTATAACGCAGTGCTGTATACCCACACGACGCTGGAACATGTGGATTGTGCTTTTATGGTCGACAACGAAGCCATTTATGATCTGTGTCAGCGAAATCTCACCATCGGTCGTCCCACGTACACCAACCTAAACCGCCTTATTAGTCAAATCGTATCCAGGTACTTTTGCCTAACTATCTTTCCTTCCATAAAGTATCTTCCTTAAATTACCTGCCTCCATTGTCAATTCTTCCCGCTTTCGAGTTAATTATCTTGTCGGGAATCCTTCTTTAGCATCACAGTGTCGTTACGCTTCGACGGCGCACTGAATGTCGACTTGAACGAATTCCAAACCAACCTCGTACCATACCCACGCATCCATTTCCCGTTGGTAAGCCTATTTCTGCAAACATGTCAATGGGAAACTAAGACGATGCAAGAATTATTTTTTGTTAGAGAGTTTAAGAAGATGCATTCTTTTAATAATAAGGCAATTAGAAGAAAGTAAATTATTTTAACCAACTTACATTTGTGCACTGAATCAATGGTTGGAAGTTTAAAATAATACAATACATTTCTGAAATAATTAAGAGCTAAATAAAATAATGTAAGAATGTAAGTTAAAAAGTTTACGAACTTAAGTTAATTCGTTTGCTTACTTCACAATTGAACCTATTGTCCCTTAAAGGCAACTTACGCACCGGTTATTTCTGCCGAGCGAGCAACGCATGACAAGATCGCAGTACCGGACATTACTAAAGCTTGCTTTGAAGCCGGTAGCCAGATGGTAATACCTCTGAGATCTTTTTGGACGGAAAATCTCTCAATCTTGTTAGGTGAAATGCAATCCAATGAACGGGAAATACATGGCCGTCTGTCTGTTATATCGCGGCGACGTGGTCCCCAAAGACGTCAACTCCGCCATTGCTAACATCAAAACCATGAAGGCTGTCCAGTTCGTTGATTGGTGTCCGACTGGCTTCAAAGTAATTCTCTTTTCTTTGGCGAAGAGGGCGACATGTACCAATTTCCTTTTCCTCTGCGTCTTTCTTCTTGTTTCCGTCGTACTTTTTTTTCCTGCAATAAAGGTCGGCATTAACTACCAGCCGCCCACGGTGGTGCCTAACGGCGATTTAGCGCGAGTGGAACGAGCTGTGTGTTGTTTATCCAATACCACCGCCATTGCTGAAGCTTGGGCGCGTTTAGATCGCAAATTCGATTTGATGTACGCCAAACGAGCCTTTGTCCACTGGTACGTCGGCGAAGGCATGGAAGAAGGTACGTACATTTCCCGTCCAGTACCCACTTTATCTCAATAGCTGATCTACACAAGCGACACTATTAACACAACGTCAGCTTCTTATTTACCGACATCTTTTTCTTCCTTTGTTATATCCTGGATGCCCTCAGGAGAATTCTCTGAAGCTCGCGAAGATTTGGCGGCGCTGGAACTCGATTACCACGAAGTGGTCCAAGGCATAATGACGGACGAGGAAGACGAAAACTGAAGTGCCCTTTCAATTTCGCCCATGTCAATATATCCTCTCTACCTTGTCTAGTCTATTTCCACGCTTTTCCTTCTTTCGGCAACAAGAAAAAGAATCCCGAGTTTCTCAAAAGGGTATAACGAATATTGGACAGCTCAAAAAAAAAGAAGATCCATTTCTCCCTGTCGTGGCTTTATTGGAATACTTTTTCGGATTTTTTTTTCTATACAAAAGTTTGAACATGCTCTAAGCCCCGCCCCGTGAGTTATTTTTCTAATGTAACGTGTTGAAGTTATATTTCAACCCCGGACGTGTTTCCATCCGAAAGAAAAACTTGGCTTCGCGCATTTATTATATATACAAAAACTGCTTTGCAAGGAAATGCAATTATTCTCTATAGCACACTGAGAAAAATGTGACTTGGCAAGAAAAAATTGGATGAAAAGTATCAAGAGGGTGTTCGGGGGGTCGAGTAAGGGCGCAAAGTTGTGTCATTTCTTCATCGAAGTTGTCCACGTAGTTCTGCTGACAGGAATGTCAAGGAAGAAATGAGTTTATATTACCGGAACTTATGGGACGACCTTTTATAAATGTCAAGCATTTCATTTCTTTTTCCAAAGTGATTCTGAAACTGTCCTCCAGAAAAAATCGTCAAGTACGGAAATCTTCACCTTCTTAATGTTCACGGAGCAAGCGCGTGACTTTAGCATTAATAGCGATACTTCCTCTTGAAGAAATTTAGTGACGGTATACTGAGAATTACTTCCGAGGGTAAATTGTTTCAGACGGCAATGGCACGTCGCTTGATTCTTAAATCCGGGACATTTTTGGATTAAAATGTTCTAAAGAAATTCCACCACGTGCAGAAATTCAATGGTTTGTTGGAAATGAGAAATGTCTATTTTGTTTATCTTTTAATTCATCTTCTTTGGCCACGGCGCAATGATATCAAAGCAGTATTTTCTCCACTACCTCTACTAAAATTGTTGCTTTTATTTTCAAAGAAAAAAATAAGAATCAAAACTAAAGGGGATGACTAGCTATTTCATCAAAAATGGCATTCTCATCAAATTGTGACTAAATAAGCCCCAAATTCATTTTTTTTACATTTTTTCAACGCTTTAAAAAAGGGAGGGCCTGGGGGGAGGGGAGGCGGAGTATACAAAGAGTTTCAGGGAGGTCATCATCATTATCATCGTGTTCATGCTAATAGGGGTAAAACCTTGTAAAATGGCATTAAATTTGAAGGGGGAGGGGCGAGCAAGGCAAAGGAGGGGCAGAGGGTATAATAGCAACTTCTGAAAAGAAATTTTCCTCGCAATTGTAACGGGGGTTTTGGAGAAATACAACTGGCTATCCAAGTCCCTGTGACAGACCCCCGTTGCCTAGCCAAAAAGCCATTGGTTTATTTTAATGTAAAAGAGAATTATTCATAATATAATAAGCTTTAGCTCTCTTTGGGGCTATGAATCTATCAACCAACAGCATTGTTTACGTGTTTTGTGTGTACATGTGTGTTCTTTTGTGTGTGTACGAGTGTATTTTGGTATTTGAAAGCATAAAAGGTAAAAACATCCTTCGTTCATTCAACAATCGCAATCATGAAACGGTATCAATGTTGACTAAAAGCTAATTTTTTTGGGAGAAAAAGATAGCTTTTTTCACCAAGAAAAAGAAAACTAGCCCTAAAGACTATCAAAAAGGAGGGGTTAAAAATGGGTGTTTCCCTACCGCTGTATCGCCTTGTAGGGTAAACAAACCTGCACTACCTTCCTGACCCGCGTAACGCGCAGAACCGCGAATCCGTTGGATCAAGTAACACGTGGCAGCGGGAGAGGAAATGTCAATCAATATATAAGTTATTCTCTCCAGGGGGAAAAAAACTATGCAATGATCATATAAAGGTTGTTTTGTTCGTGCGACTCGACATTTCTGCAACGATATCATTGCTTCTTTTTTAAAAAAGAAAGAGTTATTTAGCGCAAAAACTTAACTTGCTCGTTTTTGAACTTATTCATTTCTATTTCGTTATACTCAGCTCATTGATAACTATCTTGACTCAAAATTCTACCTGGGGGCCTTTTTGGGAAAAAATCGAAGCCAACAACCAGCAAGTGTACCCTGTAAGTCAGGAAAAAAAGCCTAAGGTTTGTAAATATCTAGAAAAAAAATGTTCAACAACTTGTTCGCCCTTGTCCTGTTCCTTTTTCCCTCCGTCTTTAACCATGAGGTTCAAGTGGCTTGGTTTTCTTACGAAACGGTTAACTGGTTGGTGTGATAACGGGATATGAATCAATAAAGTAATACGTATGACTAATTAATAACTTCATGGCGTTTGGGTCTGTCACTCAAAACGACTTGTTACTTCCCTGTTCAAAAACTGGAAGCGTTAGCCTCGATAATTGTAAAAATAGTCAAACAATTTAAGTAGCATCAGGCTTAAGTCTGCAAAAAAACTATTTTTTTGCGCAATTACGGGAAATTGAGGTAAAAATTCCAAACATATCATGTCAGCTATAAATTAGTCAACAACAGAGCAAAAAAATAACCCTGCGCAAAATGAGATCTGTATACCTTCCACAAAATTGCCACGCTGATCAAGAAAAACAAGGGACTAGCTTTCTGTTTTACCAAGAAAAATGAGAATGTTCATAAGGTGTAGGAAATTTGGACCAGAATTTTCTGAAGCAAGAGGTCTCCCTTGCATGGAATTTTCTGCACAGTTTAACCAAGGGTGAAAAATAATACTAAAACCAAAAGTGGCAAGAACCCAATAGTTGCACTTGAAAACTCGTCCGGCTTCACCCCATGGATTGTTTCTTTCTTTATCTTCTTCCATTTGCCTTCTTGAGTAACACGCCACAGTTCCCCAAAACGCTTTCAGACAACTTTGCACGAAATCCGGCCGGCATTACTTATAAATTTCCACGCGAGGGACTAGTCTCGTTCAATACGAAACTGAAAAAGTTTCCGATATAAAGAGAGCAAAAATTGGGAGATGACGGGAGTGAAGCGTTCTTCAAAAGGAGATCCATCGTGTTTTTATGCTAGTTTCACACTTGGAGAATGTAAAACCCCGCGAAATAATTCAGACCAATATTTTTTCAAAAAAAAAATCACCCAAACACTTGACTAGCGTTCGATTTCGTGCCGTAAAATTGTTTTTCCTTTCCTTCTTTTCTTGCTTAGCACTTCCATTTTTCTCCTTGTCCGGAAAATTGTTGCAAAAACACGAATTACGTAAGAGACGGTTTGTTATGGGAGGTCATCAAAATTTGGCAACATGATGGCATAGGTATGTTTTTTTTTCCTTTTTAGTATGTTATCTGTTGACACGTTCCTTAACTGGCGGAAGGATTGGTGAGAGTAGGCGGGGCTTAACTATGGCTTTTGCAGGAATAATATGGGATTGTGGAATTCTGCGCAGTTTTCCTGTAATTTTCTTCTTTTAGTGGCCCAGGACTGCAGAACCTTTTTCAAAACTTCGTCGAAAAGTCAACTGGTTCCCTTCTTTCCCGGCGAGTTTTCGCTCTGCAGAACCTTTTTCAAAACTTCGTCGAAAAGTCAACTGGTTCCCTTCTTTCCCGGCGAGTTGGCGCACTGGGTAAATCTACGCACTTTTCTCCATTCCTTGGCTCAAAGTTGTGACATTTGGAACAAAATTCATGAATTCTGGAGTTGCACTGTGGTTTTGCGTCACCATAATGTCTTTTTTTTCTTCTAGCTAGTTGAGAGCAAATTACTGCCTTTCTTCGCCGGGTTGACTTCCCCTCTGTAAATGACGAAATCCTGGTTCCTGGACGTTTTAATACGGCCGATTAGCATCTTTAGGTCTCTTGAGTTGCACTTTCAGTCTTTTCATGCCAATCTGGAATCCGTTCATGGCTTGGATCGCAGCTTGGGCACTCGCTGGGTTATCAAAACTCACGAAACCTGTTACGAAACGGAAAGCAAAAAGAGATTAGCCACGAATCACTTTTCCACTCCTTTCTCTGCAGCTAACCTTTGGCGAAATGTTGCAATTACCATATTTTATGTCAACATACCCCCACACAACCCTTTTCAAACGTTTTCTCCCCACCCTCTCTTTTCCATAAGAACGATAAACCACACACGGTGGCAAGGCAGGATTCAAATCACGGATTTCCAATTCAAATGGACGCGTTTTTAAGCAAAATACTGCAACGATTCTTCATTTGAAAGTTAATTGACAGATTTATCCCACTAAATTCTATAAACGAACTCCCCAATGTCTTACGCCAACTTTCCCTCCAGAATTACCCCAAAGTTAACCTTCTTTCATAATTTATGGTTTTAATGTGTTACCATTCTTCGTACTATTTTTTTTTAAAAAAAGTCCGTTCTAAAAGGAAATAAGTTAACATTACAATGAGAACAGGTAAACACGAAAACAAAGAACAGCAAACAAAAAATGGAAAAGAAAAATCAGCTGAAGTGGGGTTCGTTTTGCAAAGCGCATAAATCATGCCAGAACAGATCGTTGGGTAAGCGTTCCTCGCGCTTTAATGTGCAACTGTTCGTGTAATCGTTCTCGAGGTTTTTCTTCATAAATTAAAGCTCGAGAAATAAGAAGCTTTCGATCAAATGAGGCGTTCGTTCAATTAGGAAGAAGACAAAACAATCGCTTAAGTGCTTTGTGTAAGAAAAGCGAACTCTTTTCTACTTTCTAACATACTTCCCGGGGAAGAAATACACAAAAATTGGTAAAACGCTTTGAAAACAAGTCTCTTTGCTTATCTCTCCAACCAGCAAGAAACAAAGTAAAAGGGTAAAAAATGCAAGATTTAACGAAGAGCAACTTACCAAAACATTTACTCTGGTTCGTGGCCCTGTCGATAAACACTTTTGAACTAATGACGTTCCCAAATGGCAGGAACATTTGCATCAATTCAGCGTCACCAAATTCTTGGGGAAGGTGGTAAATGAAGAGGTTGCACCCTTCAGGGCCGGAAATGGAGCACCCTACCGTAAAAAAAGAAGCGCCAAACAGATGATAATAACATTTTCTTTACTTTCAACACAAACAAAACGTTCCCCCCCCTTAAAACAAGCTTAGGCCATGGCAAACACCCATTTACAACTATATTTTGAAAAATAACAAACCACCCTCAAAACTTGTCCAAAGAAACATGCAAGAAAGTTGAGCAATGGCAATATTTTTCACGTGTTTCCATGAAACATGACAACAGTGAGGTAAACAGAGCGTCAAGGCAAAAATATATGAGAAATATTTGTAACAACAAATAAAACTAAACATTTATAAAAATACATACAAAAATAACCCATAACTGTACTTTTTCTTTTTCGGGGAAATTATCTTACCTTCTCTAGCAGTTGGGACCAAAGCAGGACTCAAGGATTGTCCCATTTGTTGAGGATATTGTCCGTATACGGTTGGATAAGCTGTTTTCAAAGCCAAAACACGGAGGCAACGGACCAAAAATGTGAAAGGCAAAAAAGGGGAGGGTCAGAACATACGACAAAACGAATCAAACTCATTGACTCTGCCCAATATTGATTTTTTTACAAGAATAAACATACAACCCCCCAATGCTTTAATATAAACCAGCACAAAAGAAACTATCGAATAGAAAAAGTCACCAAACCTACAAAACACTGATTCAAAAATCTTTGCCGATACAAAATTGGTGGAAAGACTCCCCAAAGAACATATCCACCGAAAGCTAAAAATAACTCCAAATAATTCCATCCAGCATGCTTTTAGTAGTGATCGTAGAATGCTCCGCAACACAAAGAGTAAAAAAAAATAGTTACAAAATATCTATTAAAAAAGGATCCTGGGGTAATAGAAGTATTTACATTGAAAGCCATACAGAAAGCATGAAAAGATGTCGCTACTGAGAAATCAGCATTGGAATGGCTTATTTCCGAAAAAAAGAGGTACAAAAAAGTGCCATTCAAAGAGCAATGATGACAGAACGTTGCTTACCGACTCCAGGATAAGCTTGAAGACCCGGGAAGGCTTGTTGCAAGGCAGCGTCTCCATTGGGTAAGCCATGGGCTAGCACCAGGAGAGGAGAAAAGCCTGCTTGATTATTGACGGCAGCCACAGGACTCATTGAATCCCCTTATAATAATAACATCCATAAGAAAACGCACCAGCTGCCTACAACTTTTGGTCGCTTCTTTCCCAACAATCCCCTTTCCTTCCCTCTCCTTCCTTTCATTCCATTTCCTTACTTCTGATACTAAGGCTACATTCTTTTGATTTCAATTTCTCTCCTACATCAATGCTTACTGATTGGTTTATTTTATTTTCAGCCTAAATCAAGTAAAGAGTTCATATAATATTTTAGCCTTTATTTCCATTAGCTGGAAAAATTCTTACATTTGAATAAAAAATTGGCATGCAAAAATTGGGTTTAACTGAAAGTTACATTAACACGGTTAATAACAGAAAAATATTTAGATACATTTCAGTTCCGATTACTTTGTCCCTCGAGATTCGCGTTATTTTCTACCGTATCGAGAAACCAGGTTTTATTTCGTACTTCGTACTCTACTCACATAAAAACTTATTCTTCTTGCACTCCAATTTTAAGTGGAAATGTCTGATTTCTTAACTGAAATGCTAACTTAAGCTTCTTATCGATCATTCTGATTTCATAGTCAAATCTCTACCATTACAATTGACATGTCTAAACTCACGACAGCAATTACTGATATCGTTACTGAGATGTCTAAAATCATTATGGCCAATGCTAACCAACGTCTAACCTCCACGAGGGGGATTTCGGCAAATTCACAAGGTTACGTCTTTCACAAGGCAAATGGGCAACTCACTTGAAGGATATTGGGCCAATCCGTTGGTGTAAACAGCTGTGGGATCGGCGGTAGGCGTTTGGCCATTAGGCGTTTGGGAGGCTAATCCGAAACTTGGCATCGTCGGTGATGGAATGCTTGATAGGCCGCCATTCACTTGAGGGCCGGTACCGCCTCCTAATACCCGACACACGAACCCATAAAAAAGAAAAGAAAATTAACATCACTTTTCTTAGGCTTTTCTTCTGCTCTCCCCACTCTTATATTTTTAGTCACTCTTCAACCCCTTTTCATTTTTTGGGAACTATTCATCAGCTCATTCATCTCCCTACTTAAGCTTTGATGGCTCTTAATTTTTTTCTATAAAAAGCTGAACAACGCTCCATTTTTTAAGTATTTTTTTCTAAAAGCAAAAGACGCCCTCTTTTTCTTTGCGTGTCTTTTACATAACGAAATTGTTCCCAAACTTTTCTTCCCTAACAAGTTAACTCCATTATTCTCTTTTTCATTATTTAACTTATCCCTTTTAAACCTAGGGCCCGCCTCCTTCACGTCAGCGCCTGTCTTGGAAAACTTAATTCCCCATTTTTCTCTATGGATTTTTTCTTACAAAAAAGAGGTACGGGGGAGAAGCAATGGGAGAGGATTTTTTTATAGTTTAACGCCACCGTCACATTTTGTATGAAGAACTTTATCGCTCCATCTCCCCCCCCCCCCTCTTCCGATATTTTACAACCCCGAAAAGACAGGTTAACTCATAAAAAGTTTTTCCCATATTCTTTTCCCCACGTTCACCCTCTTTTAACTCTCAGGGCTGCTTTTTCGAGTTAGAGGCGCTCCCGGCGTATCACGGAGAATCGTGCTGATCCTCTAACGTGCTCATTTTTTCTTTCCTTTTGGTACTTAGTACATGCCTTTAAGACAACAAAAAAGAATCGGGAGAGAACGAAAACTTACCGTTTAATGCATTTGGCGGCAACTGCGTGGCAATAGCCATGGGTCCCAAGTACGTGCCTGGCGTGGTAGCAGCTGCCATAATTGCTGCTTGCTGTTGCATGAACTGTCCATTAGATTGACAACCTCATGAGCCCCGTTGACGGAAAAACCCACTCACGAGGTATTTTTTTTGGGCGGGGAAAGTATTTTTTGAATAAAAAAGGAGGTGATGAGCAAACGCGACAGTTTTCCAAATTAGGTGACCTTTTCCTCGACAATGAGCTTTACATGCCTATTTGTTAACACTTCTGAAACTTTCTTCTGTTTAATGCTGTTATACATTTGGGTGAGTTGGAAATATTTCATAAAAAAGGTGCTAATTGGGAGTTGAAAAGTTTCGAGCGGGAGAAAGTTGAAAAATTGAGAAGGTAATTGAATTTCGCAACCTGGAAGTTGTTCAATCATTAAAAAAAAACGTTACAGAAACAGACTTTCAACAGCGTCGAGGCAGTCACAAGGTTGGCAAGAACGTTGTGAAATAGCGCGCAACGAGAAACTATCCCTAATTGAAACGCGAACCTGCTCTTGAAAATAAAGAGAGCCACTTAAAACTAATTTGCTCTTTAATGAGAAGTAAATTACACTCCGTGTGCTTCTGACGTAGATTTGATAAAAAGTTTCTGGGATACAGAGCAATTTTCCATTTGTTTCCAATTTTCCATTGGTGCTAGCTACTAGTCCATTTTAAAAGTTTTTCTTCCTTTTTTCTTCAACGCCTAATCTGTCCCTGAATTTCAATGTTAAATTGTGTCAAAGAGCCCTACTCACGCTATTCTTTTAAATGCTACATTCAAAGACATTATCCCAAAGTAAAAATTAAGAAATGATGTCAGCTGCAAGATTTACCAGGGCCTAAATCTCAAAGCATTGTTCTCGATCTTTCAGAAACGATCCAATCGCATCAAATGATTGGATCTGATCGGAATGATAGTACCTCGAAAATTTGCTAGGAACAGTGAAAGTTTCTAGGGAAAATGAGATCTCCTCAAAGAGAAGTTTTTCTATTGCCTGCAGAAGCTACAAAATGCTATCGTATTCAAAGATAAAGACTGAGCTGTATTTACATATCAATAATACTATCTGTATAAAACTTTTCAGGATCAGCTCAAGTTTTCCCGGGAAAAATTCGATCCAATCAGACTGGAAAAGTTTCGGGTTGCCTTTACAAGTTGTAATCGCTACCATAGTCGAACATATCGATTTTATTTTAGTTACATATCTATATTCTAACAGTTCCATGAAATAGTCGGATCTGATCCTAAGTTTAGATTTTTTCCATCCGGATCTTGTTTTATCTCTTAAAAATAATCCTCGATTGATTGATCTTGCAAATGATCAAAGGTCCACAACCTTGGTAACAAATACATTAAAATGTCTCTAAAAATAAATACAATGAAAAATCTTAAATATTTATAAACTGAACATTAAAAGCTGAATTTAGCTCAATTTATCCGGAATGTTGTCAAAGTCTCCGAGTTTCGAATAAAAAACCTTGGAAAAACCGTTTCAGCTGCTCATAACGCTCCATTTTTTTTTCTTTTCTTCCTACCTGGGCGTAGGATCCATAGGCGCCGAACTGGTTGAAAACGAAAGGGTGAAGGAGTCCCATATTGCCGGCCATTTGCTGCATTCTTCGCAATTGACGCTCCTTTTCCGTATCCGCAAACTTGACCACTAAGCTGGAAGAAGCACCCTGTTTCCCAAAACAGAAAAAAAATTAGCCAATCCATTCCAACTTCCCTCCTAAATCATGACCGAAAATGGTAAGCACAAACCCCACCCCCTTCCGTCCCGAAAACTTCTTACTCGGCGCACAAGCTAATCTTAATGGAAAACAGTTGAGCTACTTCAACTTTTCCTAACTAACCACCCCCCCCCCCCCAAAATCCCACATACACACAAATAGACAAAAGTGCTTTCCCTCCAATGAAAAAAGGAAAATCCTGTTCTCTTCACAGCGGAAACTTTTCTATGGATTTGTACCTCGGTGAACTTTCTACTTTTGCCCCTTACCAAAATCCGTGAAGAAATTCCTTTCTTCCCATTTTTTTCCAGCCGAAAATGCTAGTTACTTTTCGGGAGACGAACTGCATAGGAAAACCGCTTACGGAGTTAAAAAAAGTGAGAAAAAACGGTACAAAGGAATAGTAGACATTTTGCATGGAAAATTGCTTGGTACTAAGGCTGACGTGTATCTCATACATAGTGTCATGCATTATGCAGACTTTAGTACTAGAATACCCCCCCCCCCTCCCTCCCCTCTTTTCCCCTTCAGCGCAGTCCAGCATTGGCTTCCTTTCATCTTCACATGCACATAATACGTATAGAAATACGTACACCGTGTGTACGTTAATGCAAAAAGAGAGCAAGGGGGAGGAATCTCGCTCCTGGCTGGCGACGGTTTAGTCGCAAGGGGGATTATGCCCTGAGGCAAGATCTTTTAATAAGTTAGGATTCTATTTGGGGGGGATTTCAATAGTTAAAACAACTACGGAGAGAGGGGCGTGTTTATTCATGAAAAAGCAAGGACAGTAATCTAGGGGACATTCCCGCCCCTTGTGTTCCTCTCGGGGAAACTGAATAATTTGCACGGTACGGAGAGTAATCCTGTACTAGCCCAACCGAAACTTGCTTATGTCCGCCGAACTCTACCTGAAATGATTGTTAGAGCACGTCACGAAATAAATGAGCTTGTATTAACTACACCAAGGCAATGAGTAAGTACTTGTTCAGCTACTAAAGAATTAATCCAATAATTCGTAACTGTTTCTATTTCCTTCCAAAGAACGACTTACGTCCAATTTAAAAAGGGAGAAGTCGAGTTTCACTCTTTCACAGCAGTTTGACAACACCTAGGTAATAGGAATACACGCACGTTTGTGTACAACACTCGTCAATAACTGCGAGCCACGCAAGCGACACTTGTTCTAAGCAGACGGTATTGGGCAACAATAAATGTTCCCTACGTTTCGCGAGCGCTTGAGAGCTTTCCAGTCGAACTGGCCAATAATGAAAGTTCCCTGGCAAGAGCCTTGATGTGGGTGCTTATATTAGCGAGAAGATAACGTGGGTTGCAACTCAAGCAAGTACAGTGTAGTCAACATAAAACTTGTTTGCTTGGGTCGTTTATAGTAACGAGTAGTGTACGGTATACTACTAGAAAAACGGACTCAGTCCAAGTCCGTATGCTAACGCCACTGCAGTTGCGCGAGCAATGCCCTTTTCATTCTCTTTCAAACGTTCCGCGGCCGGCAATACGACTTTCGCAACAGGAAATTTCATTGTTAGCCTGTGGCGTGCCTTTCGCGCAGGGCCAATGGCTGATGTCAGTTTTTTTTAAGTACTGTTCTGTAATGTGGAGTAAACGTTAATTACAGATAGTTTAACAAACAAGTATTATACAGAAAATCTATTTTGCGACAGGTAATCGTTACCTTACAATTTCGAATATCGTGCACGTGGCAGTGCGTTAGTGCATGAAAACGAGTTCCAAACCATAGCGTTTCCCTTTTTTTCTTCGGACGTCCCTCGAATCCCAAAACTATACTTTTTAAATTTGCAAGCGTAGCAGTATTTCAACCTCTTTTTGGCGTATTAAATCACTTACACTATAGTCTAATCATTACGTCACAGTAACTTCAGAAGAGTAATTGGAGTTATAAAATTTTCAAACGCCATGGCAGCTGAGCGCGCGGTGTCCGACTTCGAGATATCACTGTTGGCCACTGGCGTGCCTTTAGCATTAGTGCACAGTATTGTACCTTGAAGTCTTCTGAAAGGTACCAAGGATTACAGGATCAAACGTACACTACTGACTGGCTTGTACACGTACACAGTGCACACAACTCAACTGTTTGTCTTGACAACAGCTCAGTACAAATAATCGCATTACCCACTCCAGTGCATCTTGCAATAACAGCGACGGGTTTCCTGGTACGTTATCCCCATTCTGTCCCAAGAACGCTTCAAAAGAGTGCAGTGCTCTGATAACTCCAGTAATACCGACAAGCTAATCAAAAAGTACAATAACTCTGATTGAGAAACCTACTCTTTTTTAAGCCCGAGGTAAAGATTGTTCTTACACAACGGGTTTGGAATCTCGAAAAAGGAACAAAAAGAATAGAAAACTTCCCGTAAGTAAGATACAATTGTTAATTCAATAAGCTTAGCAATGCAATCCTGGCTTTGCTTCGACATTCGTTCAAAATTCGACGTCTTCCTCGGGCAAAGAAGAACTTTCCGCGTTTGCTAAGCTACTTATCCATTTCAGCCACAGTTGCCGCGGTAACGATACTCGAAGAAATGTCTTCCTTCTTCATTTATTTCTGCTGCTTGTTGCCCCTAGCGAATACTCTTAACATTGCACAGGACGTTATTGCTAGGAGGGAGTAACAATAATGCAACCCAGGGGAAAAAAAGGGATCATTTTGCTCTCGATGAACAATTACTAGCAATGAAGAGCGCAGATTTCACAACTGGCAGCCCTCCCGAAGTTCGAAAACAACCCCAATTCATCGCAGGATGTCACCAGGTTGCCACGGAAACGTGACTTTGAAACTCCAGGACAACAATATCTTTCCTTTTAAATCCGATGAGCACAACGTTTGCAGTTTTAATGATTTTGGGTTCTTGTCGTCAATTCCTCCTTACGATAAAAAAACAGATCTCGTTCTGCACTAATAATCTCTAATTAATTCCAGCTAGGCAGAACCTGAGAAAAACCTAGCTCAGGATTTGCCGGTACTACCCCAGTTAGAACTTACTCCAACTGGCAGCAATGCCCCCAGGCTGAAGATTTCTTCCAACTTGTTCTTCCCGGAGCTTATATATTAGAATGTATTTCGCCCCTTTTTCCTGTGTTTCTCTATTTCTGCATAATACCCGTACCTTCCGAACTTTCGTACCGGCAATAATAAGCCAAACCCACTTTGACATTCTCCCAACCTCTTTTCCTGCCTTTTTTTTCTACGTCTCGGAGTATGCTACGTCAGTAAAGCTGATTAAAGCAAGCCAAGAAGTAAATTGAATCAGCCAGTACTGATAAATAAGATTTACGGGAAGCAGGCAAGAAGAAGAGCTCGATATACACAGCTCCATCCTCAAGTTCTGGGGATCTTTTCTTTATTCTGCACATAATAATTCAATTTGCACTAGATTTCCCAGACTCTGACGAAAAAAAGAGAAAAGAAAAAAAGTAGACACCCTCCCACCCTCTTGCACCTTCTCCCTTTATTCGCCTTCTACAACACTCAAGACAAGCTCCTTCGATCCAAAGGATGCTGCTCTCCTTCTTGTGACAGTTCTTCACAGGGTAAACAGACTTTCCCTCATCCCTATCGGCGACCTTTATTGGATCTTCTCTCCTTGCCTCTCGCATCGCTCTCTCTTTGACATACGCGTACAATACAATACAGCCACCCCCTTCAAAAACCACGAGCTTAAACAAGTCGACAGATATGGGGAAGATTGGGAAGGACGTAAGTTAGTCTCTCGAAAAGGTTTTACTCCAATTCGATTACCACACAAAATGTCATTCCCTCCGATCAGATCTCTTGAATAAATCAACCGCAAACTTCCTGCTGGTTCCCTGGGCTGAGCTATGTTAGGATTCTTGCTATAGCAGCTCAATGAATGTAGGAATGACCCTGGTCCTGCAAACTTCAAACTTCGATGGGAAATGCAACAAGAGGTTTGGAAAGACCTGGATGAGATCTGCTAATCAAATTTTTAAACAATTCACGAAATTCCTTCTCTGTCTAAGGTTATATCCAACACGAACGACAAACAAAGCCAAGAAGCTCACGCGTGTTCTCGTTTTCCAATGACCGTCGAACACTGTTATCGACTGCCAAAAGCGCGGGCCTACTACCCAGAGCTGGGCAAGTTCAATTAATTTTCCTTGAATTTCAACTGAATCTGTCCACTGCATTTCTTTTTAAAACTAAAATAAATTGACCAAGAAAACGGAGTTTCTAGGAATTGACAAGGTAATAACTGAATAAAAAATCAATTCAAAATTTTATTTTAACAATAATCTAGGAGTTGTAAAACTTCATAAGGAAGGAACTTGTATAAGTCAAGCACTAAAAATGTACTGGAAATTAACTTATCTCTCTTTTTTTTATTCCAAAACTCAACGTAGGCTTGCGCCTATTGTTGATTTGCGCCTTTTGTTCAATCTCTCTCGTAGCCGCAATACAGTTTTCATGTCAATTGTTTTGTTTTGTTTACGTTATATAACTTTGCCTGACTTGGAAAAAGCCCGAAATGAATTGAGTATACCCCCCACCCCTTCCACACACACAAACAAAAACTACTACTACTACTACTAATAATAATAATAGTGATTAAAAGTAAAATGAAATGATCAGAAACGAACTATTCTCAATTTTCTGAAATTTAAAATGATTCGTATTGAACTGAATTCCGCAAAATCGTTTTGAGTTTCATACCGATTGACTTTCACTTTCCACAAAATTGTCCAGGACTGCTTGTACTCGAAAGCCACGTGCAGACTACACTGATCTAAGCTAAGGTAACAGTGAATTTCGTTACCCAATGAAGGAGCTCGAGGGACATTACGAACTTCTTCACGCGTCACGTCAGCACGAGCGAATTCACGAATAAGTTTCTTGTTTTAAACCTGCATTTAGACTAGGAATACAAACCCAAGGTAACAACGAGTTTCGCTGCCCAATGAAACGTTCCTTCGGGCGGGATCTCGCAGAAACTTTTCCAACTTTTCCTTGCGTTGCGTCATTCGGGTTAGTGTGTTACGTCTTATATCTTAAAGCAGTGCTTCCCAAACCTGGGTAAATTACTCTAACATAGGGTAAAAGGGGTGTTCGTTTGGGTAACGCCTTACCGACATTCGCGCTGGGTAAACACGATCACGTGCTTAGCAATATTTGGGTAATGACGGGAACAGTGCGAGAACACTGGCTCAATGCTTTACTCAGACGAGAGAGTCTAAAGCCAAGGCAACAATGAATTTCGCTAACCAACGGAAAGTTCCTAAGCGTGGAATCTCGCGCGACATTTGCTTCTTAAAGCTGAGTAGATTACCCCAAATTGGATAAGACGGAGTTTAGGTAACGACTTATTGAAATTTACGTTGGGTAGATACTATTTTGTTATGAGAAATATTGAAGTAATAATGGAAGCTGTTTAAAAGGCACTGTCCTATAGCTTTCAGCAGCCTGGCTAACGCCAAGGTAATAACGAATTTCGTTGTGCGATGAAAAGTTGTAAGGAAAGACCTCACGGGGACATTTGATTTGTTCTGAAGCTATGTCCACATTACGTCTAGCTTAAGTTCAGGCAACAATGAACTTGGTTGCCCGGTGGCCAAAGGTATAACCAGTTAGCTGCATCAAAGGTAATCCAGAAATGGGAGAGTAAATGTCACTTACAGGCATGGTCTGACTTCCGTGCAGGCTATTAATGGCCGTTTGGGCCTCGGCGTGAGTGCTGAACTTGACAAATGCGCAACCTGTAAGAGAGAACAACGTGGTGAGAAACGAGTGCGAGAA
This sequence comes from Triops cancriformis, assembly GCA_020615345.1. Lineage (NCBI taxonomy): Eukaryota > Metazoa > Arthropoda > Branchiopoda > Notostraca > Triopsidae > Triops > Triops cancriformis. The sequence goes on from JAHZNP010000253.1 coordinate 25,941, forward strand.
AATAAAAATAAAATAAGAAACAGCGAGGTAAACGAAAGAATGCCAGTCCATTAGTTACAGTTTTATAGCAAACGTTACTTTCTCAAGTTAATCAATATATCACCCGTTCTCTTTAAGAGAAACGGAAGGGAAAACAAAAAGAAAAGAAAACGGCGACCAAGATAATAGGATAAGGCTATAGTGTTTTCTTCCACCCTCGCTAACGTCGCCATCACGTGTTGGAAAGTTCTTTGTTGGGTTGAATGTGTGTGCGGCTGTTGCCAGAGATTGGGCCCCAGAGCGCCATAAAACTGATTGGGGTTATTTATAGTGGTTTCCTAATTAAAAAAATAATAACAAAAACGCGTAAAAGCCTGTGAGGCAGCTATTGTTGCTTTTCGGGTGCTTACACGCTTAAATTCGCCGATAACCAATTTATAGCACGTTAATGGCGCACTTCAAATCTGATATGCTTAAAAAAAGGGATAACACTGAAATGGATGCTAAATCGCTCATTCTTTTTTCATCAAAGCCAGAGTAACAAAGAATGAATGCAAATGATTCTACTGGAGTTTTTGTTTGACAATGTTGCTTAAAGAAATTTCATTTAACTTCATTTCAGTAAACTTTGCACCGAAATATAATTTAACTTCACATTCGTGAAACTTTCGTAATGTCAACTTTCAGTTTCCTCGACCAGTATGGAAAAGGTCGAGCTGGGAAGAAAAATTGAAGGTAAAAGTCGAAAGTTTTGGAGAGGTTCAAAAGATGGATGAGTACCTTTACTCTGTCCGTCAGGTCCGCGGAGAATTGTGCATTCCTCGATGATTCCAAAAGGTTGAAAAAGTGTGCGAACGTCTTCGTCAGTTTGTTGCTTACTAAGCATGCCCACAAACAGCTTCCGGTCTTCTGTAAATGCCAGGGGAAAAAAACGTTTATGAGCGTTGCGGGTTTCAAGGATTCTGCAAGGAAAGTTAACTCGAAACTTGATGAAACGTGGCCAGAAAATAAGAAGCCAAGTTGGGAAAAGACGGCTCAAGTTAATGGTTAGAGTAGCCTTTTTCCTGGGATAATGACTTGGTTGGCCTAGTTGCCACATTAATTAAAGGGGATAAGACAAGGAAATATAGGACTTCGGGGACACAACCTCAACAGTTTCCTTTACATCTTTTCTTCTTTGCGTCCCGGTCTTTTTTTGTCCCTTTATCTCTGTTATATGCCCTTTGCTCTACGTCTTGTGGTAAAACTTGGCCATGTCTGCCTCATCTGTCTTAATCAATCTTCCCTCCTCCCCGTGAAGAAATCCCCTTCATGCAAAACAAACTGCAAAGAAAGATAAGCCTGTCAGGATATATTTAGTATTACAACAAATTACCTTGCTTTTCATCTTGTGCGTAGAACAAATAACAACCCTTTCTTCTGCTTATTTGTTTCTGTAGCTTTCTTATTATTTGGTTTCGAGTTTTCGTTCCTATTCTTTCGGCTAATTGTTTCCATTTTGAGCGGTGCCCAAAGGTTTTTGTTCGTAAGGAAAACAAGTCAGAAGCGACCCAGGCAACATGAACTGGTTCCGAAACCCGCCGATTCCAAAAAGTGGCGCTATGCACCAGGAGCCGTTCCAAAACAGTCATATAACAGCAACAATGGTTTTAAAAAGTTGAAAATATTTTTTTGAGAAATCGTTCCGATCTTTCGGCTACGTTTGTTCTAAGTACATGGCATTAATTAAAAATAGGTTCATTATTGCATTGAAACTATCTTTAGCTTTGTTTATTACTTATCAAATTTTGATTAATTTCAGAATAGACTTAAGTGTACTTCATTGTAATGAGTACCACGTTAGAAGTTACTAGAAATATCGTATGCTAGAGCTGCATGTAAGGTAATGTAACGAAATGTAAGCGATTAAGAACAGTGGCGCTGATGGTAGGACGCCAGTCCCACAACATGGCGGAATTCGGCCAACACGTGGCCTACCGATTACACAGAAAACGATAACCCTGACCTCAAACAATAGCAGTAATTATAAACCTCCCCATTAATGAAATCAAGCATCTTTCTGATACGTAAGCTCATGGCAATCTTTACAAGGTATATTAACGATGTTTTTGACAATTAATATATGTGAAAAAAATCGTATCCCATTTGCAAGGTTTCTAAGCAATTCCGGTTTATTTCGCTTCAAGGAACGAACTTAATAGGGAAAAAACCCTGAAAAAGCGCAAAAGAGTTCTTTTTTACACTTTTCCCGAAAGCCTGTTCCTGTTCTTGAGAGAGAGAGAATGAGCGGCATGGAAAAATACCCATCCTTAAGTGATTATCAGCCTTTCTTGAGAAAGCGGATACACCTTAAGATCGTTCCTTCGTTTTCCTCCTCCACTAATAGCCTTTTATTACACGATGTGTCTTAGTTGACGGTATTCACGAAAAACGCTAAGAACTGGGCGGAGAATCTAAGCTTTTGCAACATTGATGAAAGACTATCAGCTTTCACAAGCTTATAAAATTCATTAATTACATCTCTTCTTCCTCACTCCTTGCATTTCTCAGAAAACTTTGCTGCAAGCCTTGAAAGATTACTAGCTGAAAACTCGAAAAAATCCTTTTCCCGTGCCGCAAATTACATTTCCTTCCCCGTCACAACTTATAAACGCGAAACAATTTTCCAGCAAAATGCTTTGGAAATGGCTTACTTTACCCAAACTCTTACCGTCCCTCCAATCCTATTTCTATCCCCCCAGTAAAGCGAAAAGTTCCACCTTTTTTTTCGGATGAGGCTTTAACGGTTTGTGTACAGTATCGTTAAAGGTTTTCGCCGTCTCCGGTGCCCCGGAGGTAAAGAGGTAATGAGCCGAAATCTCCTTTCCCCCCTGCCAGTAGCTAATGGCAAAACGCCATCATCATCTCCAGTCTGGCGAAAAGTGGCTGCAAACGCTCACAGCGGAATGGTCCGGCCTGATATGGAGTTATATACGCGTCTACACTGTGCAGATTACTCAGGCACAACTTTTTCCATTTCCTTGTCAATTTTCCACCCCTTAAAATCCCCCGAAATCCCCTCGGTTACTCTTATCTACCCCTTTTTCACCCATCATTAGAAGTTGCAACCAAGCTTTTCTAACGTGGGAGCTTTTATTCCCAGTATCCTCGGAATCTGCCCCCGAAAAGCATTCATATTACTGCGTCCTAGCGGCCCTTTGACACAAACGTCTTTCAAATCCCGCGACAGATTACAAATACGAATTTCTTCAAGCGTTTCTCCGCTCTTTTTGCTAACTTTTTTTATTCTGCTAGCGTGTCTATGCTAGGAGTGAGGGAAGAAGAACGATCTTCCGCAGACATGATGGGGGTTTGGGGTTGTTGTATAGGGTAGAAAGGAGGCGGCCGCTAAAGACATGGGTGAATGGAATATTGCAAGGCATATTGGATCCAATTCAGTGCGCTGGAAAATAGCCCAAGCTGCATCGATCCTCAAATGTTCGTGATTCCATTCCTCTTTCTCAGCGGATCTTCCCATCAACATCAACCCTCCTCAGACGCCCCTCTCGCTCGTCCCCCCTTCTCCCCTCCAAAGACGTTGAAAACTGTCAGCCGATCGAAATTTCCGCCTAACTCGCGCTTAATCTCGGATCCGGTTCCCTTCAAACTTGACTCACGCATGTATCGTGTTCACTAACGCCATCTATGGGGGAATGCTAGCCCCCTGCCTGGGGCTATGAACCCCTACAGCTATACCTCGCGGCAAGTTCTACTGTACTACGGTGGTACTTATGGCTGGTTTTCATTGTTGAAGAAGAGGGGAAGCATACAGTCTCTGGCTTAAACGAGGCCACAAAAAGCTAAAGAAAGAAGCAGACGTAGGCGGCTCATAAATTGTGCAATGACTAGGTTCGCTACACGCACGCGACACTGCCATTCTTTGAGGGAATAAAAAGCGTAAGAGGGTTACAAAAAATGACACTCCGCTCTCCTTGGTCTGGGCTAGGAAGGTGTGTGAGGTTGCGCGCGAGTTTGCATGTAAAATTTATTCCCACAAATCTTGAGTAATATTTTCCAAAGGAAGGGGGTGACAGCTACAAAACGAAATGGAGAGTGCTTTTCAGTTATTTTCCCTCAGTTAAGGGTTAGGAAAACAAAAGAATTAATAAAGGATAAAGGAGGGAAAGGGAAAGCGTGCCGGCACGGAATCCCCCAAAATGAATAAATAAAGGCATGTTTATGTTGTATACCTCCTCTGTTGTCGCTGTCTGCTGGCTTCACCTGGATAGGACGATTCATCTGGAACGATTCCCAAAAAAGACAACGAAATGAATATCTGTTTTAAAGATTGCGTCGTAGTCAAGGCAACAACAATGCTATAGATTGTTTGGTGCGATCGATTTGGGAAACTAAAATTGGGTAATAGTCCGCTTCAGAACAAGACCAACTTCTGACGACATTTCACTTCCTTACCAGCCCAACTGAGTCATTACGAAGAATTGGAAAGGCATTCATACCGAAGGTGGAAATACTTCGACTTCTCCGTAGTTGTTTTTTCTAAAAAAACGACTTAGGCTTTCGCCTATTGCCGTTTCTATATTGGCTGCCTTTCTCTTTTTACAATACATTTGAGTGAGGGAAACTGGAGAACAATTCTCCGTAGGTTAATTACACAGAATCAACGCATGTCTTCGAAATTTTCCTATTCAAGATTTTTTGAAGGTACAAAAACAATTCACAGAATAGAAATAACCATATCAAGTAAGACGGAAATACTCCGAGTTCAAAGTAGGTTAATTACTCAGAATCAGCGCACTTCATAACAAGCATCCTAAAATCGCAGCAATTCCCAACCAAGCCCGACCCCCGGTGCGGAATATCCCAGCAATTCAATTGTGGAATTTTCATTCGAGCAGCACAGCAATGTTCGTGACGTCACGGACGACATAGCTTTATCACCCCATCGCCTGGTTTCCCGTTAAGTATTTCGCATTCTGTTGGCTAACGATTTGTCATGGCCGAAATTGGCTATATCCCCCCCTCTCTAGAATGTTACGGAAACCCAGCGCGGAAAAAGCGAAAAGAACAAAGAGACGAAACTGCCAATTACCCTCGTTTCCCTTTTATATTCCTATAATACATTTTGGGCCTCTCAAAGAAAATGGGACGGCCTTTCAATTATCATAAACCACGTCAATGCAACCAGACGCAACCGTTATGAGACGAATGCGGCATACCCCCGCCTACCCCTGCGGCCAGGGCTGACTGGGCGTCCTCTAGCAACAGAAACGGCAATTGACTCCGTTTCGCTTTTAGTCCCTCACTGTTCGGGAGGCTGGGGAAACAAAACCCCAAGAAAAAGAATTGCTAATATCCCCGCAGAAAAAAGAGGAAGGAAAAGCAAGTATCAAGGCTCATAAGTGCAAGACGAGCAGATTTCCCTTTTACATGTGGCCATATGGGTGACACGCCATTTTCCCAGCCAGCACGAGGCGCAACGATTTTCCCACAACTGCCAAAAGGGGGGCCACTTGGGCGATTCCGAAAGAACGATCAGCTTCTTGGTAGTTATGGTTGCATTGCCTCCTTCTCTGCCAGTTGTAACATATTTCCCCAACAAAGACTTTTAGTGACATGGTGGTCCAAAACTAGTTCTGACAAGGAACCAGGGAATTATGAGAGAAATCCTTATTTCTGCCGCTTCTTGGGGGATTCAGAAGCCCCGACACAGTTCCATGACTCACTGGACTTAGTTTGTTCTCTCCACGTCGTCCCATGGTAATAAGAAACATTTGAGACATTTCTGCAAAAAAAGGTCTAGGCCTTGTTTGTCCTCCCGCAGTAATTTGTGTCCAGTACAATCCCTGAGGGCAATACTGTACACAGCATCGGGCCTGGGAACAAATGAGAATCAACGGTACATAAACGCAGGGTGAAATATAGGGTGGAGAGGGGCGTCCGCAGTGATTTAGGGCAGTCCGCAGCCATTTCCTGGCCGTATTTACTGCAAAAACTAAAGAAGTAAAGTGGTGGGATTTTGGGGTTGGCTTCAGACACTTGTGACTGGCTCCCATGGCGCGAGGGTTTCGTGCGCCAAGGCCATGAGTACGAGTCTATTAATTTGAGTGCTGTAGAAACGCTCAAAGTCGTCACCTTGGTGACATTTATAGAGTGGAGCTAATGTAGAAACGACCCAAAGACTCAGGCGAAAGTCCACTGGGCGGAAAGTCGAGAGCAAGTCAAAGAGAAACCCGGTCGAATCAAACACGATACACCCGATGCTAGTTCTTGCCTGGTATTGTACATGACATTCAATATCCGAGTGCTTGCACTCCTAAGGAGGGTGTTTGAATTCAATTTCGGAAACAATGCCATTCGATTTGCTCAGTAGGGTCGGATTTTTCAGGCGCTCGCTATCAAACGAGAAATTACTGCAGTAGTAACCCGTACCTCGAAATTTTCTGAGTACACAGTCCCTAACAGGGAAGGCGTATCCCGTGACAGACATCATTACTGTTCAATGTACCGTAGATTTTAGGGGGAAATTACTTTTCGGTGATAGTTTATACACGTTTTCGTTGCAGAAATAGTATTACTACGCTACGGGACGCAATGTTAACCAAACATGAACCAGTAATACATTTCATACAAGAAAAGTAACCTTAATGAACATTTGTTCTGGTACACACTGTACAGTGGTGCAACTCACGTACTGCTGTAGACTACAGTACGTGGAGAAATACCCGGCCGATACCTGGTGACACAAATTTCCTAAATTACAGCGCTTTACCGATTATTCCTAAAAAACTTCGCAGTTGGATCTCTAATTAGGGTGTATAGAGCATTTTATGACGCTAGCTACTAATTAACCAACAGTTATGTAAGTTACGGTGTAGTTTGATACCGCATACGCAGTATGCGTGCATTTCTGCCATGGTGTGAAACATACAACTCATTACAACAATTTACTTAACAATCTGGGATATTTCCCCTCGTCTTTTTTTCTGCCTTCGCCTCACGTTACAAACATCCCCTTCATCTGCTCTGACATTTTGAAGTATTGCCCAGCACATTACTAGCACTTGTACTGCTACGATAACCATCCCCCGGTACAGCCTCCCCTCCAGCTGGAAAAGCTTTAGTTAAACAAGCAAGTTGGCATTAATTGGCGTTGCCTGGACAACAAGAAACCCCGCTTTCCACTAAGGGTTTGGTATGGGGGGGGGGGAGGGGAGGGGTGGTTGTTACTCCCTAGTGCAACTATATTCTACAGTACTGTACTGGAAGGTACGTGTCCCAGAATAGAAATTTCGCATGATTACTAGCTTCTGGGGACTTATCTTTGGAGCAATACCAAGTCTATGTAATGCGAAGGGGGATAAAATACGTCCAGGGAGGGTTGTAGGGTTGTGAGGTAAGGAGGGTAAGAGTGAGAATTCGTTAATGGGACATGGACGCAATTTAATGTCCGTTTGTCGATGGTAATGATGATGTGGTGGGCGTGCTTGGGCCCTTCTCTGCATTTAGTGAGCTTTAACAGTTCCTCTCGTACTGCTAGTACTTCGACTCTGCGCTGCAACTTGTCCATAAACGCTCCAAAGGCTAATTTCCATTTGTCCCTGCTTGGTTACAGTCTCAGAGTGCTGCTTGCTTCTTTTCAACTAGCGTCAACAATGTCTATTTGGTAAAAGGGCCCCTTTGTGGAGTACTGGACACGGTCTTCGCACGCTACTTGTCCAGTACTCTGACTTGAAGTACGTGAAGTAAGCGGAAGGAAAGTAGCAGTCCTTACTGGTTCGTTTCAAGTTCAAGAGTCACAAACGCACCTGGTATTTGTCATAGGGAAGAAATTTCCTGGTGCGTACTTGAAGTCGATTTAACTTCGGACAAGTTAACCATTTCTCGCTCTTTTTTGTTGTTGTACTAGACACCCAAAAGTGGCTGCTGTAATTGAATTTCCTAACCGTCCTTTTTTCACACAGAGGATGGTATTTGTTCAAGTGGCGAGTCGCGGAATGAAACGAATCAGCTCGCAGTAATAAGAAGTCCGCCATGGCTACAACGCACTACACTATGTACAAAAAAATGCAATTCGTTCGGCGTCACCAAAAAGAGTCTACCAGCAAGCGTTACCCCTGCGCCTGCTGTGCTTGCTCCCCTTTTTTGCATACATATCTGCAGCTATATAACTGTTAGTATCCAGTACTTTCCCTTTTTCCCTTATGCAAAGGAGTTGCTCGTCCTTTGAGGACTCGTTCGTTTTCCCTTCCATCCTTTCCTTTTTACGAGCCATAAGCTGGAGCTGGAGCAAACATGTTGATTCCAGTAGCGTGAGAGGACTAAAAAGGGGGCGGGGACAACGTAAACAAAGCCTTTGGGATATTCAAACAGGTTTTGATGTGTTACACAGCAACATTAAAGAGCTCCTTCAATCGAGTCGTCTTTTTCTTTTTTTTCCCGTTCCATTCTCTGTGGGTGTACCAGTAAGCTTATTTCTTCAGGTACTGAAAATTGCAGCCACTAAACAAGCGTCTACGACACGCCTCACGCTTCACGACTTGCGTTCATTATGAGGGACAAATAAAAGAGAAACAGACGATGCTATTTTCGTCCCCCTTCCAGGAGGGAGTGATTGAAAGACAAGCAATTGACAGAATTTCCCCCCCAGGCTAATGAATGGCCAACAATAGTTTTTCTCACCTCAAAGGGGCGTTTCGGTAGGTGAACGAAGGCGTGCGCTCTGTAAAGAGACGCTAAGACGGCAGAAGAGAGAAAAGGGGAGGACAGGAAGTCATCAGTATACGATTCCCCAAAGCAGAAATGTTAAAGTGAGGATTAGAGGCGTTTATTGATTTCGTCCAAAGTTCTGTATTGGGACGAGCCAAGGAAGCCTTTTCCAAAGGTTTTCTAAAGGACGGGATTTTGTTACGGCCAGTACCCCAGGAAGTAATGTTTTGCTGGTACTCTGGTCCCACTTTATCGAGGAAGGAAAACTGGACCTAAGAAAGTTGGGGCGCAGTTATAACTACTAAACTTGGTTTCCAACTTTGGTGAAACATTGCTGATGCACCAGAAAATTGGCCTGGAAAATTTACTTAGCCCCACGTTAGTTGATCCACATTTCTGGACCACTTTGCTAACGATAGCTTCAGGTTATAGAACTTATCGAAAGAAATATTTCTGCCATGACTCCCTCGTCCGTGTCATTTTTATGTCTTAATGCTGGTGAGATTCGATGACATTTACTGTTTCATTAAGCTCGCGGAGGCAGTCATATTTCTGCGACTACCTCCCAGCTGACGATTATCCCAATGCTTCAATACCCCATGCTTCCTAATACCCGATACTTTTATGGCGGTCGTTAAAGCCAGCCAAGGTAGTTATTGCTGCAAAAAGTTTTATGCGCAGTAATTAGCCTGCCGGTACATTTCATGCTTCAGGAAAAAAAGGAAGAAAAAGGATACGGGACTTTAGGTTCACTTACAAGTTTTTACGCCGCGTACAACTTTACAGTAATACTTTACAAAGGCAAGTGCCAGTCCTCAACCATTTGATTGGCACCTCTGCCTTTGTGTGAATCAATATAACTCCCCTCGGGTTGACTTTGGCTGAAGGAATAACAACCGTGTCCAATATTCTCGAGGCTTACCCTGAAAGAGTATTATTTGCCTTAGAAACGTGGAGCCAAGAAGGAGCTATCGCCATTTATTTGCGTCTGCCCGAAAATCTCGGCCAACACTAAAACGGGTCCGGGCAGTAATACTGGACAAACTGTGCCTGGCCCGCGGGCTTTTGACTGATTTACGACGTGGAAGACAATTTAAAAAATAAGCTGATATCCCCCGCTCCCTCCACACCTCCGCCACCCTCCCAATCGGAAACGCACTTAAGAACAGACCGACCTCCCATAAATTTCTCACGGAGTCTTGCTATTGACAGATCGATTTATATATTTAAGATCGAGGGGTAGAAACGCTGAGAAGGCGCTTTTAAATGTGAGGAACACAAAGTAGCAAGAAACACCAACGCTGTTCCCTGCTTCTCTTTTTCAATCAAGTACTAGCCACCCCCCAGCACGAAAAACAAAAGCACCCTCTCCTGGAATCTTTATGGATAGACGTAGGCGGACAACAGGGAATCGGTACCGAATCTCACGAACAAAGCTCACCAACAGCTAAAAGCGCCCTGCGTACTGTTGGCAAACACCCAGAAAGTACTAGCCAGACCTACGGAACAGAAGGTACAACGCCCCAGATGGAGGAGGGGAGGGGGAGAACATTTCTTGTCGTACTAGCCCTGTATTGAAAACCTATCGAACCCAAATTCTGACCTATTTCTGCGCCTAGCTCTTTCCTTTTTGTTCCCCTATTTTTGGCAAAAATCGCTCAATATTTTCTCAATAGAGTTTTTACCGTTCTTAACTCAGGAGAGTCGAAGATCTTATGGCAAAAAATCTAGAGCTCTTGAATTGATTTTTTACGCCCTGAATTTCTTGGCGGGAGTTTGCGTTGATTTCCTCTTTTTCTTTTATTTCTTTTTGTTGAAGAAGACGATGGCAACTGGGCCAGGGACTTTCCGCATTAAGTTTCAGTGAAGTTGTTTGTTGGAAAGTTAAAAGGACCGATGAGACCGTGGAGCCCGTATCAAAACGAGGCGGTAACGGCTTTACAGTTCGCAACGACGAGGAGTATTGTTCCAAGGATTTCGGGAACTTTTATTCAGCTTGAGCAACCATTTGTTACAGAAAACGAGCTAAGAAAAAATCGTACAGATTCGTCCTTTTTCCTTCAGTTGTATGCAGAGTACTCCACGTAACATTTGACGTACCACGAAACCACCCCGAAGGAGAAAAAAGCTTGAAGACAAAAGCTGGTGCACCGCAGTTGCGGTTATACAATACAAAAGTAACACAAAAGCTGCTTCACTTTTTCCTGGGAGCTATTACTGTCTGGAAAATTTTTTTAATAATATTTGTTCTACAGTAGGAATGTAACTGGACATTATTTCTGCGTCGAAAGACTGTCTTCAGCTGTAACGTTACAGTAATGCCTTATCTCAGGCTAGTACACTATTTCCCCCTGGGGGGAAAAACACAGCTGGGAAAAAAAAGAGGTGACGCAAAGTGAGGGCGGTTCTTAATTCAACACGTTTTCCACTCTGCGGCGTCAAACGACTCGTTAAAAGCAAGTCAAAAGGTGTTTGGGACCTCTAAGTTGTTTGTTTGTTTTCCTTTAGCTATCTTAAAAGCCCTTTCTTTTTTCCGTCCCCTTATCTTCCCTTTCCTTCCGAATCTGCGAGCTTCTTTCCTATTCTCCTCGGTTGGCAGTTTATGGGGTTGCAGCAATTCAGGGTAAAGAAAGCGCCCCACTATCCCTAGCTTGTCTTTTCTTCCTCCAGGGGCAAGGAAAGCAGTTCAAAGCCTGGGGGGGGGGGGGGTAGAAAGAGAGAGGAAAAAGCGAAGAAATGGGAGGAGAGGACGGGAAAAAATAGTTGTAAGCAGAACAAAAATATAAAGGTGTTGGCGCAGTCTACGATAACAAAAGAAAAGAGCAGAAAAAAGTGGAGTTTCTTTGTGCTGCAATAATATTCCCCAAGCTCAGCACAGCCGGTTAGCTTCTTTTATGAAAAGAAAAAGAGAAGGAGGGAAGAGTAGTAGAGGATGAGAAAGAGGAAGAGGAGCTCGGGTGGCCAGTACTTTGGGGAGAAAAAGGGCCAAGAGGTTCGCCTAAGCTTTATCTAAAGTTACACTGCATCTCCTTTTCCCTCCTCCCACTCTTTAGGTCACCCCGCAACTCCTCGCAAGGATCTCGACGAAGCGAAAATGTCAAAGGTATAACCACGATGTTATAATCCTACCCTTCAACCACTACCCCTCTGCCCCTGCGTCACCTTCCGGCCACCCCTCCGACTCAATCCTCTACGTCCTACGTAGGCGAAGACAAAAATATGAGCTCAGCAGTTCTTATTGACTTAGTAATTTTGCTGTTATCTTACGTTCCAGGTCGACCCCTATGCAATAAACGGTCCAGAAATAACTGCAGAAGTAATAGCTCGGCAGAGATAGTTCACATGGCTGACGACCATTACTTTAATGTAGCACCGAACTGTTAAAGCTCGTTCAATTCCGCTTACAAGCTTAGAGCTGAAGCTGAGGATTAGAAATTCTCGGAAATATGGAAGATTACTGCAGAAATTTTCCTCTTTGAAGACCTTTGATGAATCAGGGATGGTTACCACGACCTTGGCGCAGTAAAGGGTAATTCTGGGCTTTGTGAAGGAAATCTTTCTCCTGTCGGGTTTCTCGCTCATCCGGTCTTAAAAGTGGAATATGACACCGGCTTTGGGAGAGCACGATACCAGAAAGAAGTAATAATTCATTATTGAAAGAACGCAGTATTTTTGACTCGTTGGAAGTTACAACCCGCTTCGAAATTGGAATAAAAATAAGGAAATGGAATCAAATCGTAACTCGTCCTATAATTCAGGATTTCACTGCAAGCTTGGGATACTTCTGACAGAAATACACAGCTCACTTCGGATCCTTTTCCTCTAATATTTTCCCCTTTTTATATAGCAAAATCTGCCCTACGAATTGAGAAGGACTCGGTGCGCTCGCTGAGCAGCAAATTTCACAAAGCGAGCGAGCAAATAGCAGCAAACGTGGCCAACTTTTCGGATCTCAGGCGAGGGTTAACGTGGAAAGGGTGAAAGAGGATAAGGTACTGGGAGGTACTGGAAGTTTGCAAGGATTCAATTAGCTTAGCATAATTAGGAAGGATGGTCTACTCCACATTCCCAGCCCCCTACCCAAATTTCTGTGACTAAAATTCCCCCCCTTTCCTGCGCTCATTCTCTTCCATGTTCTTCCTACTTCTTCGCAGCAACAAAACTTTGGTATTGACATGAAACTTGGCTCGCTTCCCAGCACTACGGGCCCTCAATTGCGTGGTGACGCTGGTATAGCTAAACAAAAAAGAAGATCGGAGATGGGTGGGCTAACTTGGGATCCCTTTTAGATAAATGCTGCCAAAGGACTAGCACGCTGGATTGAAACGGCTGCAGCCCTCGGACTTCGCCCTTAACTTGCTTGGGCATTTACGACATTTCTGTGAAACCTTTTTTACACCCTGCCCGGCAACCCTCCTTAAACAACCTTGCCAGTACTTTATAGTCTCGCTCGCCAGTAACAATTATACGGTCCGAGTATACGAGCCTTGTCAGGTAAGACATTGTCGTGTACTTTACTTTTGCCCTACCTTGCAATTCTGCAATGTAGCTATTAAAACACCGGGGGGGGGGGGCAAAACAAGGTTGCCCGGGTGAATACTTCAAGACTTGGTTAGCGAAAGGGGGTTAAGGGGAAGAAGAGGTCGTTAGAGGTGGCGGGAACTATCAACTCTATTACCCTTCTCCAACTCTCTTCCCTCCCTATTCACCCCTGCTTTAAAATGACCATCTTGCCAGTATTTCTTCCCCTCCGGGCTCCCCAAACCGAGTAATTCCTTTCTTGGGGATATAAAGCTTGTTGTGCCTCGTTTTCCACCCTTCCTGGGACGAGGGAGTAGAGCCAAGAAGATCCTCATCGGTGTCGGGGAACGACTTTTCTTTTGTGTCAGGAAGACTTCATTTCCATAGCCCCTGTCGCCAAAAAAACTCCCCTCCAACCCCTTTTCTCCCCGCCCGAGGTTCCATTAAGGATTAGAAAAGCCTAAAATCCTTCACCCTGACTGGGGTTTCCGTCTGCGTCCTGGCTGCAACAGACACTTTTGCTTTTATCTCCCTTTGGCTGGGTATTCTTCCCCAAAGTAGCCCAGTAAATGAAAGAACGACAGAAACAAATGGTGACAATTGGGCACACTTACCTAAAGCGGACCCCATGGACAAGTCATCACTTTCTGTTCCTCTTTGGGGTTTTTCTGTTACAAACGCTTCAATTTCAAAATTTCCCCCCCGGCCGTCACCAACTCGAACACTACAATCCAACACCGTAATGTTCAAGGTACGAGAAGTACCAGCCGACGCAACAATTGTTGCTGTTTCGAGAGTTTGAAAGCTGGTACCGGCAACTAATCACTGCAGTGAAGAAATTCCTTCCGACAATTTCACCACTCACTTGCTACCAAAAACTGCAGGATCAGCAGGAACTCGCGTTGTTGTCAAACTGTAGAGTGCAACTGCCAGAAGAAATACTCGCGGCAGTAATAGATGGAGCTCCCAGATTTTACTACCACAACCTCCTCAGGGTACACTCCGTATGTGGGAGAATGCCGTGCCTTAACCCCGAGAAAGCTTTTTGCTCGGGATTAGACTCGTGGATCGTGGTTAGTAGGAAGTTGGCGTCGGCGCATTTCGGTCTACTGGTCCTTGCGTCGGCGCCAGGAAGGGGACATTCTTTTCTAGCGCAATTTCTGTCAGACTTGCTCAGACTGCTGAGCTCCGTAATATCTACCATTGTGCCCCCCCCCCATGCTTCCTCTCTACCTTTCAATACTACCCTCCCCCCTCCCCCCTTCCCCCCACCTACCACCGAAACCCATTTGACGCTCTGGGCAACAGGCAGTAATCCCCAACCTGCATGCATGCTGCAAGGCGCAGCAACTTTGTCCCAACAACCGAAAAGCTTTTCGCTCGTCTAACAACGCGGTGAGCTTCTGGCCCGAGAGAACAAAAAGCGAACACTGGGCAAAATGAGGCCCAAGTAGCCTACGCAACAGGCTGCAACCAAATGTCTCCCACCAATCGCCCCTTTATGGTGTATTTCCTCTAGTGGTGCGAATTTCTTCCAGAGTTTAGCCTTAATTCAGATTATTAACCTAATTTTCCTCCGGGCCTTGTCTGAGTACGCCGACTTCCAGTTCTATTTCTGCAGCCAGCCCCCGAAGAGATCTGCAGTTATATTTAATTAGCGCACCCCAGAAGCCGGTTTTGGGCCGAGGAATTAAAACTCCTCGCTCTAAAAAAATAAATGCTCATGAAGACTTCACATTGCTGAGCAAAGGCAGAAAAAATGGAACAAAGGCGAAAAACTTTTGCCTGCTCACAATGACATCAGCTTTTAATGAGGTCGTTATAAGCCGTGAGCCCAAGATAAAAGTCTCCCCCCAAGTCTCATAAGCATTTCTGGGAAATATACTCGTCTAAACTTTTGTGACATGGGGGGCTTTTATTCCGGCTCCTTAAGCCCAAGAATATTCCAAGCGAAGAAAAAAGCCTGTTGGTCGAAAATATAAGAGATGGAGGCTTCAGGACGACGGAAGTTTCATTTTTTTCCCCTTTCAAGGAGGAAAAGAGGTGCCAGCTTCCTTTCCTCCTTTGCTCGTGGGGCAGTAATACATATCTGAAGCAGCCAGACGGAGTTTATGGTCACAACTTGCCTTTAAAGACAACGACGACAAAGTCCAAAGTCCCTGCTCCGTTTTCTATTTTCTTGTTATTCAACCCCAACCCCTACGCTAAGGGTCAGTTTTTCGGTCAGACTGGGACAAATTATGACTCCCTCAAAACAGCAATCCCCAAGTTTTTAAAAGCCCTCCACCGTGCAAAAAGAGTTTTAGGGCACCCACCCATAAAAACGAAGACAGCGCAGAAATACGAGCCACCATATCACCACCTCTTCAGTAATATAAAAGTAAGGAAATCTTTGCATCTTGCATCTTGGGTGGGAACACTACTTATTGAATCTATCCCACATCCAAGATTCATGTCCCCGGAAGTGGTACTCTTTAACAAAAGCCAGCGACCAGTTTGAAGAATGGGCCAGACGATATTTCTTCCAGCAAGAAGTTGAAACTACACGGAACAGCTTTTTCGGCACAACTCTGGGTCAACGTTTGCCCACGAAACTTATCTATAATCCATCGTCTGAACCGAAAGCAGTCCTCGAGGGCGTTGAAAAGAACGGAAGTGATTCGATTTATAGATGAGGGTCCTTCGTTGCGAAGAAATTTCTGACCAGTACAAAGCAGAATCTTTTTTCTGCTCAACCGAGTACAAGTGAACCCCTCGAAACTTTTACCTACAATGGCTCCTATAGTGTATCGATCCTCGCATCCTTGGGCTTTCTGATAAGATTTCTGTGTAGGAGGACGACGCACACATATCTTTCTACTGGCGAGAGAATGAATCGCCTGTGGTAAGAAGAGCTCTCGTTAACCCTAATACGCCAAATCCTTTTAACCTACATTCTACATCAGACAGTTTCGCGCTGGTGGGAAGGGATTTGGCGTGCCAGGCACGCGATTTTCCGATGTACTGGACCTGAATTAAAACGAGCTAGAAGCTGGACTGCCCGCCTGGGGTCAAATCGCTTCGTCTCTCGTGCACGCTATGCCACACTGCTACCCCTATAAAACCGAGCAAGTGGTTAACATTGCAGTCGTCGTGGAAACGAGCATGGATGAATAAGTGGCAAGAAAAAAACTGTGCAGAAATGGGAATACTGGACGAACCGCAGATAGTTAAGAGCCAGGCAGCGAAAATTGGTCCACGTGGGTGTCAATCTGTGAAACTTATCGTCTCTAGTGAAGCAGAGGAATAAAAAGGAAGAGCAGCAGGCGTCGGGGGACTTTTCACCCTCAACCCTCCTTCCCTAAACCCGTCGCAACCCTAAAAACTGACAGCTAGCCTATTATACCTGACCCAAAGTTGAGTCCGTGCCGAGCTGAGCGATCCTGACCGGCATCAACAAGCACCGACAAGCCTGCATTTCCGCATACACACGTGTTCCATATCGAATGTAGCTGGGTGTTGAAAGGGTAGGGGGTTGGGTGATGAGGAGGGGGGTGCAAATCGATAAGAGATGATTCCTCGGCGTTGGGGTGGTGTTGGTGGAGGATCAAGTTTGTTTTTCTTTCCCTTCCCGTGTCCCTGGCGCCATCTTTTGCTATTCCCCATCGACGCTTTGTTTCTTGCTACTTGGGGGTCATCTTCCGTCATGCTACTGGTAGAAGGAATAAATATCCCGTGGGACAAACATCTCAAATGCCAATGGCTGGGCACAAAAAGCACAGATCTAATTTAAGGAGACGCATTTACTGACAAGCTGAGCTCACTGACAAGGAATCTAACTAAGGGGCGCTCCTGGTCAGCTTACAGAGGCACGAAGTATTGGCCTTGCCAGGATTTCTGCAATCGAGTAGAAGTTTTCATTCCTGATCATAGGCTAAAAAGGAAAATATTGCTCCGGATTCTGTAATATTGTTTCAGACACGTGGTACGATCTCGTGTAAGTCTTACTGCTGCAGAAATGGCCGTCTCGTTTGTTGTCGAAAGAAAGTTTCATGATTGCTTTTAAGCACGGTGTAAATTCAGACCTTGCAACTAAGTTTGTTGGCTTTCTAGGTCACGGATACCTAGAATCTACTTAGGTATTTTTCTTTTGAAGAGACGCTGGGGATCTGCAGAAATTTATATACTGCAAATCGATTGATAGATACATCTATCACTCCTCTTCGCTTAAGAGAAAACACTAAACTATTACTCAATTTAATTCACGTGGCTTCTAAGATATGATCGCGACAAAGCTCGTGCAATGTTTGAGCTGCATGTGCTTTGGCAGAAATTTCGCCACCGTCAACTAATAAATTCCTTGGTGCTACATCCATGTTGCCCCTCAAAAATTCATTATCCAGTTTGGAACGCAAAGAACTTTTGTCTTGTTGTACAACTCATTCATGTTCCTACCCACTGTGCAGATAGATATTTAGCGGAGTATTGGGTTCGTCGGAATCTCTACTTTATTATTTCTACCCTTGCAGAATTTTTATAATTCCTGTCAATGGGAATGCAACACATGAGGATCTTGTATAGCTCATTGATCATATTTAATTATTCAGTGTAGTCTGCAGCTCCGGGAACATTTTTCTTCCACCAAAACCTGAATCCTCATGGAAAATCTGTGAAGAAGGTACCTCAAGTACTGCCGTTGATACACGTATACTTCACCGAATTTCTGGACTTCTTTTTATAAACGAGAGGGAAGCAGGAAAGAAGACTAGGGCTTACTTCCATCCTTACGTACGAGTAAAAATCTCAGCAAATACACCCAGCTTCGTTATTTTTGTATCCGTACCGAAGATATATCGTACCAGTAGCTCGAATTTTCTCCCGACAGAAGGGTGCGGCGTAAAAAGGGATTATTTTTCGTCCATGGAGCATGATTAAAGCTAAGGGAGAAGAAACGTGATGCAACTGGTGCTTCATTGCCTCGATTATTGAAGAATCACAAAAGCTCGTCCAGGAATCTCCCCTTCCAAGCCTTTAAGCAACGCTAGTAGACGTCAATCCTTCCCGTACTTGTTCAAGAAGCCCTTTCATGAATAGTCAGTAGCAAGTTACGCGCTTCCGAATGATTTGGCCAGTTTGTACTAGTTGGCAGAAAACGTACGCGAAGTTATCCAATATTGTCTTCTGCCAACGAAGAACTATCTAGCCAGTACTGGCGACCATTAACGTCGTTTTTATTTCTGAGGGACGAAAAACCTAATAGTTCCCTACTAAAACCTTCTTTGGACGCAACAAGTTGGTACCGTAATAGGTCGACGTCTATAGAAAGTGCTACAGGTAGCTGTCCAGGACTGCTTTGCCCAGAATTGCTGCAGACATGTCGTGTCCATTGCGCAATCGGCGGTCTAGCACCGTAATGGCTCCAGTGTGGACAAAAGAACGCTGGCACGGATTAAATTCTGAACAGCGGCCGTGCTGGCCAGTACTGATGTTGCAGAACGCAAAATCGGCAGTAATAGGGAAGAGGCACTACCGTTGATTTCTGTTTTTCGAGATGCAGAGGGAGACAGAAGCTCGGCGGCAGTGCGGTATTGTGTGGCTGTTAGAGCTCTTTAGTCTCCCTTCCCCTACTTTCTATCTCCTTTGAGTTGGGTGCCAAGGAAACGAGCGCTCTGCAGAAAAATCAATAACTTCTAGCGTAAGGAGCTACTATATAGCTCTTGTAGTCCCCCCACCCACGAAAAAAAAAGGAAGATAAAAAGAAAAAAAAAGTAGAAGCAAGTACTACAGCAATGGCCGAACACCAATACATTTGTGTCCGCGACGCAGACAATAAAACTAAAAAAAAATAAAAGTATGGCCCCCTTTCCCTTAGAAATCCTAGGAGACGAATGCGCCGCAAGAAGGGAGAGGAGGACCACAGAAATATACAATCTGTCCATCGCCAGGTAACCAAGTTTCAGGCCCCACCAACCCAACCTTCTTTTTACTACTGCCAAACCTAATACACTGTGGCGTTGGTTTCCTTTTAAGGTCCAATAATGTCAGCTCCTGCTACGCTGGTCAAGCGTGATACTGGACCGCCAGTAAAAGAAATTTCCGCCAAAGAAATCTACCTGCCTCATCCAATCATTCAACTTCCGGCTTCTAGAACAGCTTTTCTCCCTGGATTTCTTTTAGTAACTTGGCCGAGAAAATACCTATTCTGCATTCTATTGGCTTGAGTACCGGGAACTTCTGCAGTAATCAGTCTGAAATCCTTACCAGCTCCAAATTTCTTCCTGCACAAAACCTATAACTCCTAGCATCATTTTTGCGTAAGTTACCAAGCCCCCTATTGTTCTATGAGCAAACATTACAGCAGGAAGAAATACTGGCTGGCGAAGCACTGGCACTTTGATTTCTCACCTTTTGTTTTCATTGCAGTTTTACGTGTATTTTCTTTTCCTAACAAGTTTTTCTTTGTCTGAATTTCCGCTCCGGGGTTCCCGGTAGGATTGATACGTCTAAGAGGCTCCTAACTTTTAAACTCGTGCTGTAAACCGTTCTGCCTTTTACCCACGCAAATTCCACTCCTTCCTTTTTTGGCCCCGAGATACCAAATCGTATTTTTTTTGTCCGTGTGGCAGGCCTGTTATTGCACTGTTGTGACTCCTAAGAGTTGCTGGAGCTAGAACGGGAGTCTCTTTTCTTCTCCTATGATTGCATATGCAAATCGCGTCACCCACAGAATCTCTGAAACGCTCGCGTGTAAATTCTGGAGTCGCAGCACCTTAACTCCTTCCCCTCCGAGTACAAAGGAAACAAAGCGAGACAAGGCCTCTAGCTCCAGCTCCTGTCGAATAAAGAATCGCATTGCTGCCTACGTTAAGAGCTTGAGTATTCCGCTCGTACCATCGCTCATATTACTGCGCTGCCGGAATGCAGTAAACAAACCGAGCTTCATTAGTCAGAGATCCTCTACCAGCTATAGCCATTCTATCTAAAACTCTTCGCCGGGACAAACTTTGTGGTGAGCTTGCTCGCACCACTTTCCTTCTTCAAAGCAAATATTTCTTTAAAAAAATGGCCTCGGTTGGCAACCAGAGACAAAGTATACCGCCCATGTTGAAAGCTTTGTCCGAAGAGTACCCGCTTTTTACGAAAACATACCTATTTGAACAATACACACGCAGCTCTCTGACATATTATAAGTTTTCGTCGCACCCCCCATCTCTGAAAGCTCCTGATACACCCCAAGATCTCCGTCACACATTAAGCTCTCTATTGTCAGAAAAAAGAACCAAGAGTTGCCACTTAAAAACAGAATGGCAAAGAAGTCCTATTCTTCTTCAACCTACCACGATGTACCTATTGTTGCCACAGAACTTGTTTTCCTCTTCGCTAGAACTTCAAAAGCATATTTCTTGCATACGCAAAAACTTCATATCTCCACTGCCCTTAAAAAAAGGAAAACAATTTTCTTTCAAAAAATATGAAAACTCGCCCTGCAGAAAAATAGGAAAAATATTCTTAAAAAAACACTGCTCCATGCCACTAAGTACATGCCCTTTTGTGGAGGGGTGGTACGTCTGGCGTATAACACACATTTCTGCTTTCTTTTGGGCTATGGGTCTCTAAGAAAAAAATTTGCATCCCTCTTTCTGTTCCCTTTGAACAGCTTACGCCACCGCTACCAGCAAAAAATTGCTGCAGCTGTGCTCCAACGGTTCCGAAGTCCGTATTTCTTTACTACTGGCGTGTCCTACGGAGTACAGCGGGCTTTCATACACAAAGGGCCGGGTACGTGGTTCGCCAAAGTAACTTACGGCCATTTCTTCGGGTCTAACCTTTTTTTCCTGGTCTGCATGCTGTCAATAACGTACGAGCTCCTGGGGTTGCGCTTAATCTCGGGACTCTTGTCAATACAAGCGTCCCGTACTGGCAGTATCTATGGCAGGTTTTTATGGAAAGCAACGAGATCGGACGTACCGTATGGCCCGTAATACTCGGTCCCAGCTTATGTGGCAGGAATGGCACATTCAACCCATAAAAAGCAGCACAGACCGAAGAAAGTACCATGAGTCTCAACAAACCTCACCTCCCATCCCAGGAGAAAGGAAATCAATTGAGAGCCGTTACTTTTTGTCGACAGATGAATAAGAAGACCACATGTGTTTTCAAAGCCTCTGAAAACGGATAACGCCCTGGGATTTCAAGCCTTTCAAACTCTGTCGTCGCTCGAAAACTCGACAACTTTCGGCCTACCAGCCAGTACGATGATGCTCCAGAATTGAAAACATGGTAAAGAATCTTGAACCAACTCCCCTAAGACAGTACCGAGCCTTACTAGTAAAAGTATCTCTTCCTCCGCGTCCGCAGAAATAATGTTTTATCTCCTTTGTATGCAAGATTTTTGAGGGTTTAGAGTGCACCTCTTTACCCCCCCCCCCTCCCAGCCACGATACGGTGTCCTAAGAAGGTGGACTGATAAAATGGGGATGGAGGGTGGGGCATAAATATACATAAATGGGGTGAGGGGAAGCAGCTTTTATTTAGTCTGCACGAAGTGCGCTCAGCAGCTCGTCAATATTACACTATATTCGCTCTATCTCTGTTACCCCTCTTGCTTCCTTCCTTCGTCTTGGCCGATAACCCTCCCCCCCCCCCCCTGAGGGATCACTACTTCCAGTCCAGTGCAGTATTGGCTTTGAACTCAACGATCTTGTAGTTTAATGCTTCGGGTGTTTGTTTGTATCTTCGCGGTCACTGCGTTCTCTAAGGTTTTCCCCATTTTTAAACAATCGTCCATTGGTACGTACTTAGAACCCGGTACTGGCAGCCCAACAAAAGAAAAGTGGGGGGAAAGGGAAAACGAAAGAAATGTTTCCAAGGTAAAAGGCTCTCTCAGCTCGACGCTATTTTCAAGACGACGACTATGGTAAAGACCAGCGAGGAGCTTTTGTTTCTTTGGGGAGCAAAAAGGAATTGCACCAGAGATTCCTTATACAGCTTTTGTTGGGTGCCAAACAAAGGCTAGAACGAATGGGCGACCATTACTTGGAGTGAGCGGAAAGAACTCGAGTTTGCCGGGGCGCAAGAAAAAAGAACAAGGCAGTCCACTAGGGCTACTTTCTCCTCTCCAATTGTAAAGATGGAAAATCGGTGTTTTCAAGGATGGGAACTCGGGCTTTTCCCTGGGATGTGCCTTTAAAGTTGTTCATTTCTTCCGCTAGGCCCCTAATTTTCCATCCCAGGGGGCCTGTTGCTCCATTCTTACGGAAGTAAGGTGAGAAAGAGTAAAGGTACCACTTT
The DNA here is from genome assembly GCA_020615345.1 of Triops cancriformis. Lineage (NCBI taxonomy): Eukaryota > Metazoa > Arthropoda > Branchiopoda > Notostraca > Triopsidae > Triops > Triops cancriformis. The sequence continues at coordinate 48,417 of JAHZNP010000253.1, forward strand.
TCAACCGTTACGGTGGTACTGGACCGAATTATTCTACAACAACATGGCGGATGAAGGAAAGTAAATAATGAAAAAATTTCCTTTCTGCGCGGAGTTTATTATAAAGTATTGCTGATCTATAAAAAACTGGACAACTAAAAATATTATATACTCTATAAAAAAGAGAATAGTCTACACAAACATGAAGAAATACTACTACTCGAAGCGTTCACTGCCTGTGAGAAATTCCCAAAATGTTGAAATCTCAAAATGTTTAACTACGATATCCACTTTTGACCAGAAAAAAGCTCCGTTTTCAAGTGGAAAGGAGACTTATGGATGTACTGCGAAGGCTACACTGCAACAACTGAGATATTTCTGTGTGGATTTTTTTATTTCTAAGAAATCCTTTTTGTGGTACCAACGTCTTTGCGTGTAAATTATAAATCAAATTCTCGAAAGACAGTTGTGCCATAACAGACAAGTGCCGTACTGTAAGAATATTACTACTTGAAAGAATTGCTGCCAACAAAGTTTTTTTAATACTAAATCTAAAATTGCAATGTTGATCAGGAAAAAATACGTTTTCTTATAAAAAAAAGACAAATCGCGTAGAATGAACGACAGCAATTAGGATATTTCTGCGTGGAATCCATTCTGTATTCATGCCTGAAGTATAGCAGAAATCGGGGAGGATAAAAAAGAGGATGTGCCACGGAAAAGAAGAAATATTACTGCCCGTGGCAATAAATGCCAGTAAGAATTTTTCAAATCTCCAAAATCCGAGTTTTATGGCAAGCTCAAGACGAATGGATGGACTGGGGCTGAAATGAGTTGGATTAGAGACTATCAGCGTAAGTATAGGCCAAACACGCTTGTTAGCGTGTATGGTCTCTAATAACGCGAAAAATTGTGAAATTCTGCTCACGGACGTTGTTCAAACCGGCAACCCCCCTCAGGCGATGAAGCCCGAAAGTCTGCAATCAGTAGGAGTTCACGGGGTACGCCACGCAAGTTCGCATGAAGAAAAACAAGACCTATTTCTGCAAAGTATGTTTCTTGCTGTAAGAGCTCACGAGCACTTAAAAAATGTTACAAAGACAATTTACAACGAAACGAGAAAGAAATTGTAATTTAGGGCGTTTTTGTGTCCATAACGTTAACCTGGTGGGATGGGCATAGTTTTACTGCGAGTGGGGCTTGTCACAAGGAGGTACCGGGAATGAAGAGGCGTAGAAATAACGGCCGTATTTCTGCTGGAGCCAAGTTTAATTCGAGATGCACACGCTTCATTATGAATGCGGAGGAGTTTATGGGAGCTTAGGGACTTTCTGACACCCCTGGAGCCAGGTTTTCTCTTGCAACAGGCGCAGCAGCAAATTCTGCGATACAACTTCTCTTCTACCTGTCAACTGCGAAAAGGTCGGAGAAGGAAATTCACGAACCAAACCTGCAACAAGTTCTCTCATACTTTCACAAACGCCATACTGCTACACGTGTCTCACTCGGATTCCCTACGCTTGTATAACTACCCAGCAAGGAGAATTCTGCTGCTAGAGTAACCGTGAAACTCGCCTACCATATTTCGGCATAGATGTATGCACCAGTATATATTACTTTTTTTACACTCGTACTCGTCACCATCTTACAGTGAACACAAGCAACATGAACAGGAACATTGTACATCACTTCTGAACGGACATATTTGCAGTAATATATAAATCATTGCAGTATAAAGAATTAATATGCAATAATGCATATAGGCAGCAATGCAGAAATATTTGCATTAATGCAACAGTATCTTTAGTTATACATAAATATTTACAGTAAAGTAGCTGCGGTATACATAGTTATCTGCAGTAATACATAATTGTCTATACATGATCAATCTGCTTCTCAAAGTTCTTCGGTGACTTTTCAGGTGCCATCGAACACCTTTACAGGTTGTGAAGAGTTTGTCTCTGGAAGATTTTTATCGTCCAGTACGCCATAACTGAAAATCCTGGACCAGAAGCAATCTATATTTCTTCCTTTCGAGTCAGTACATAAATCTCACAAGTTAATTTTTCTTTTCTCCAGCTGCCACATGATCTACGGCTCCAAACTTGTGATCGAAATCCAGTTATATAGCTGGCCAACAAGGATTTGTTGCTCGTACCCTGGACAATAACTTCGCCTCCACAGGAGGTGGGTGGGCGCGGGGGGGAGGAGCCCCGACCCCAGAAAAACACCTGTACTGCACAGATAACGACCCCCATTCAGCATTAGGCTGGATCTGCCTCGCACCCAGCAAGACCAAGGAAAGAATTTTATAAAATTACTAGCGACACTTCGGAAAGTATCAGTCAAGGCGAAAAGCGAAGGTCGCATCAGCTTTGAAAACAATTGCACCCGCACGGCAGGAGCGTTTGAGCAAAGGGAAGCAATGTGCCCATCTGGTCCCAAAATATACTGTTTGGGCAAGAAGTGATAGGAAAACCCGTTGGGCTGCTGCAGTAAGTTCCTCTCTGCTCTAGAATGTGATCCGTTTTTGTTTCTCTTTTTTGCCTCTCCTTTTTCTCGCCTTTTATGAGTTCGTGCAAGGCTTTAACGAGCCTAGTGGGGGCATTGCCAACGTTGCAGGGCAGTTCGTTCCAATAGGTCGCTTGCAGCCATCCATTCTAATGAAGGCAAGCCCAAAGAGACGCTCCCAGAAAAAGTCGTACTGCGATTTAGCCCCAGGGCTTGAACCTTTTTCTGCCAGTAACACCACACCTGCGTACCCTACACCCATCTTCCCTTTAAAAACCATTCTTGAATACTCAATGCCTTTTAAACAAGATCCCATAGGCTCCTTAGAATGTACAATGCAACAAAACCAGTAATGGACAGATCTATGGCGATTGCCAGTAACTGTCGACTATTACTGCGCTTAAAATCGCTGCTGCTTGCCTTTTGGGGGGAATTCCCTTCGGCCAGTAAACTTGATCCCTATCTCTTTAACCCATTTTGGCTCCGTTCTGCCCTTCCTGTTTTCCGTCCAACTTTTTTTTCTGAAAAAATACTGGGCTTGTATTTCTATTCGGAGAGGAGTTTGCTTATAAGCAAGTGGTAGACAAAACAAAAGGTCAAACATTTCATTCGGGAGTAAGCACTTGCACCCAGCGGAGTGAAAAATCAGAAATACATTACGACTGCCATAATTCGTGAGACAAAATGGGAACTGGCTGTTGAGTTAGGAAATGGGAATGTCAGTTAGCAAGTTACGGCGCAAGAGGGGGCGGCGGTAGTGGTAATGACAGGGTTATAACTACCACCCTAACTGCTTCACTTCACCCTATTTCTGCAACTTCCTTTGTAGATAGTGCAATTCCTGTTCCTCCCCCCCCTTTCCCTCCCACCTAAAGCATCTTGAGCCATCAGCAAAGAGCATTGGGACTGTCTGGTCAGATAGCTGAGACATAACTGTGAAATAGCTTAAGGATGTGTATGTACGATTCGCTTAGGAGGACGACGACGAGGGAGCGCAAGGGGCAAAGGGTGAAGATCCCGTGACGAGTGAGTGAGCATGGTCAAATCGCCGGCAAGCGAAATTGCCAGCACTCAAAACTTTCGCAGTAGAAATTTTGAGCTCGTACTAATACTAAAGGAACACATTTCTGCTTCTTGACTTTCAACTCTGTCGAGAATCTAACAAGTTTACCCCCGTTCTCTGTACTTCTTTCAGAATGTCCTTTACTAGCAGTGATTTTACGTCCGTAACGCCAAGTCCAGCAGAAATACTGCAGCAATACGTTCCTAAAAACTGCCCTCCTTAGCTTCTTGTCTTCGCTAGATCTCTTTTTCACCGAATTTACGAACCTAGGACGCATACATTACGCGGGTTAAACTGCTCGCTGCTGTAGGCCGGAGTACTGGCAAGGGAACTGAACTTGCAGCAGTTATTGTTTTAACTATTTCAAGACGTCTCTGAAGAAGATTTGGGGTTTCCTTACAACGGAACTGCTTAATCGGATTAGAAGGAGGAAACCTCGCTACGCCTGGCCAATCCCACAGTTCTAGCTTAGTCTCCTGAAAATAAATCGTTCCTTTAATATTTTAAACGGCCACATTCCTTTTTAAACTTCCACGAGCTACAATTTCGCTATACCTTTCGCAACGACACAGAGTAGACTACAAAAACTCTCTATAATGCCCATTAACAGAAACCTTCCCAGCCGGAGGGGCCCATTCATCTTGTCCAGTACTTCTCATCTTCTGATCCCGCTCGACTAATTGCTCGGTGACATTTATTTGGAATTCTACGGACTGGAAAACGCCTCATGCATAACTTTCATCACCATCTTTCTTATTCTCTTTCGCTTTAATTTCGCCTATGACGTTGCGTAAATTGATTGCCCGCCAGAAGTCGGGTTTCCCAATACTCCTGGCAAGTAATAACAGAGTAACTGCAATTCCAGGGCTGGTATTTCTGCCGACATTGGCCAGGAGGGGGGCATGTTCTCCCCCTAAGAAACGCCATCCATGGCATACTGGGCTTTTTTTACTGCTTAATGTTCTTTGAAGACCCGTTGCTCCATGCTACAAGCCCTGATTAGGTCTCTTCTACTATTTTTTAGCCCATTCTCCCTTTCTGCTAGTACCACGGGGGACAGAAAAAAATATGCAAGCAAAAAAGGTGAAAAAAAGGAAAAAGTGTGAGCGACATCGAATGAGCAGAAGAAAAGGGTGAAGGGGACAGGATCGCCAGGGACCCAAATCTTCCTTGGGTTGTGTGTGTTTACTCAAGAGCATACTTGTCCAAGCGGTCCACGTCTCCATCGTCCCAACTCGATCTCCCCTTCTCCCCATGTTTTTGAGGGGTTGAATGAGGGGACCCTATTTTCACCCCCCACGCGAAAAAAGCAAACAACGTTAAGAAAATATGACGCTCAGCACCTCGAAATGATGAAGCTCTCCCCCTACCTTCCTCCCAACCCTCTAACACCGAGGGCTATTTGGTGATGCTCACCTCACTTCGTTCTTTCTCCTTTGGCGGCGTTCGCAAGGCTAAGCAGTATGCTTATTCTACGTAAGGGAGTTGGCTGTGCTTTTAGCTTTCATCGAAGTTCTTCATAAAGCGGAGAAAGGTCACCGCACGTCAGTGTTAAACCGCTTATTTCTGCATATTCCCCAGCGTTTCTAGCGTACGCGGCGACAGAAATGCGTGGGAGAAATTCTGTCGTGACAGCTCGCAGAAAAAAAGGAACCAGGCGCGTGGCAGGAATCCATTCAGGATGGCAAGGGTTGTAGGCTGTGGTTAGTTTTCTCGCCCTCACATTAATAGCATGTCTATTACTGAGGGGTTCTCCCTGGGGGCATGTGGGGTGGAAGGAAGGGCGGGAGGGGAATAAAGCAGCAGCAATTGCGATAAAAGTGGAAGAGGCTTTGATTAAGGAAAATACTCACGCACAAAAGTAGGCCTAACAAGAATGGAGGGTATGCACTTTTTTGCCTTGGTAGTAAATACGTGCTCAGCGACGAAATAACCCATCGATTTTCTGCAAAAGAATAGCTACAGCAGGAAGGAAAAATTACAGGTTTTCTGTGTGTATGACTTGGAGGTTAATAGCCCAACAGGACGTGGGTGGTTACAAGACTTGTATGACGGCTGGTAAAAGATGAATGTTGATTACTTCATCAGGTGAATTTTTAAACCAAACATTTCTAAAATATTTTGAATTTAGACACGTAAGAGAATCCGTCCGTTGTGTTCCGAGGAGTATCTGCATTTTTTTTTGGCGCCTTGCTTCATTCCGTTAATAGCAAAGTTAAATGACACTCGACACCAACGACAAACTCACACCTAGCGGAATAAGAGGAAACCATGTTGCGAAACAGTGCTACGGAACGTGTTGGGAAAGGTTTACCGAATATTACGTATGATTTTCCAAACAATATTCTCAAGTTGCGGAAATTCTCCACAACCTAGTAAGACATTGTTTCTCCCAACTAGTTGGCAGCGCCGTCTAGCAAGTATGAAATGACTTAACAACAGAGAACAATACAGCAGAATCGAGCAGAGCTTTAAGGTGAGACGAATTCACCAACCTTTGCAAGCTTTCCTTGACATTCCTAAGATATTTTACTTTCAACCCCAGCGCCAAACAACTTCGCGCGGAAGAGATACTAACTTCCCCCAATTAGTTGCCTAGCTTTGTAGACTAATTCTGCGACAAGCTCATTATAAACTTTTGAAGAGCGACGCGGCAACTTGATAACAAAAATGAATAAGTCACTAAGCGCATTACTTCCTAATCCGAAAGAGAACCTGCATTATTTACCGCCCTGCTGCGCCGCGTACCAGCGGATCGGCAGCAATATCTATGGCTTATTCAAATTCTGATACAGAAACAATGAATTCTGTACCGCCCATTTGAATTTTCTATTCTCCGCCCTGCTACACCCAACTCTCACCAGCTGTTCCTTGATATTTCCCTGCGGACTGGAAGAAAAATTACTTCGGAATTTCTTCGCGTTACAGACGCCGAACTATACAGCGTCCTTTAAACCGTAGCGGTCGTTTACCATGGCATCCTTAACCGGTTTATCCCCTTTTGCTCCGTCTGCTATGTGTGTAGATGTTGTTTGCCGCCGATCCCTCCCAAACACATTCCAGGATTCTCTCTTTCTTTCATCTCCGGGCTGATTCCGCACAGAAAATGGAATGTGCGAATCATCAAGCGCCCTGGACGTTAAACTTTTACAGTGTACTACCAAACCTTAGGCCCTCTAAAACCTTATCTTTCCTGATACTTGCTTCAAGACATTCCTTAAAGATTTTTGCTCTACTGGACAGTAGGTGATGACGCAGATTCACTCTCCCTTCCCCTTTTTTCTACTCTTTATTTCTGCTTCTTTTAGGCTGTTTTCTCCGAACCGCCTACATCCCTCAAGTGGTCCCAAGATTGGGTCTTTGACAGTTTGGAGATCCGCGACAAGTGAACCGATTTTCTTCTACCTTTTCTTGCCGGCGAACACGACAATCTATTTCTTCAGGGAAGGCGCAGAAATCGCAGTAATTCGCCGGTACCGGGAGCAGCGAAATCGTTTTTTCCTTTTCTTGTTAAACCTCGAGAGTTTTAGTCGGAGACCCCCGGAGGAAAAACCTCCGGTTTTCAAGACTATTACTGCTGACTAATGTGCAGCAATTCGACAGCATTGCTGCAGTAAGGGAAGTAAAACGATTTTCTAGCCATAACTCAATACTGGCAGACCCCAGTTTTCTTGCTGAGCTCACAAAACGCAATGCTACACCTTTTTAAGAGCAGCGTCTACACAAACACTAAGACGATTTCTGGCAGAAATATCCAGTACATGAACAAGAGACGGCCTGTGGGGTGGTTGACAAGATGGATGTTAAAGAAACGCTCTCCATTTTATCATCGCACGTAGCTTGTAAAACCGCACTGACAACTTTAGTGCGAGATACACGTATACACCCAGCATGTCATCCATCAAACTTACGAATTATGGTCCGCTGAGGCTCAAACAAGACTCCTGACTCCGCCTCCTCCCGATCTCTGTCTTCCCCACCTCCTGGGGTTAAAAATCCACCCCCTCAAGAAGATCACTACGGATTTATGAAGGCCTCTAATAGTCTTACATCCAATTGCATTATTTCTTCAAAATTACTGCTTGTGGAATTTTTCTATTTAATTGCTCTTTTCTTCAGTCTCTTCTTCAGCATTAATCTCTTACCCGCTCAAGTTAGGCGGGCTGGGAGAAATGACAGTAGCAGCTTCGCCTAACAAAACTTTCCCATTTTCTTGTTTCTTGTTGTTGTTCTTTCTAGCACGAAAAAAAGAGATTGTTAATGGATCTCGGGAAAAATAACTGCCTACGTATTTTTCACGCTCTCTGCTAGTGCTGCCACGTCAAAGAGAAAAGCTTAGTTCTTTTTTTTCAGCTTTAAAACTAGAAAGAAATAAGTAAACGGAAAACTTTTCTCTCATTTCATTTGCATTGCCCAGAAGAAACGCACATGCTTTGCGTTGCGGGCGGTCTCTGTGAGTTGTTGCTAATGACTTCTCTGTCACCAGCTGAAAGCGAAAAAAACCGGAAAACGAGCAACTTGTTCGGGAATTTTTGCCTTCATTTAAAATCTCTTGCTGCGATGCGATGAATATTTCTGCGGACCACCTACCGGCTTTTTAATTCTTAGGGCACTGTTTATGTCGTTGAGCTTCATTTCTCCGTTTCGGCGTGTCTAGCGTTCATTATTTGTGTCAATCGCCCCTACTGGGGCCAAATAACTAATACCGGCAAGTTAAATGGAAATATTTCTGCTGTGATATCTAGGATAACTGTCCGTTAAAAAGCATGAGGGGGATGTTCTTATCAACGGGACAAAGTTAGCTTTTGAAATGAGAGGGTGAGAGAAAAGCGCCTGCTGGATGATCACAGAGGGGAAAGTTATGATAGAGGGAAGAAATACCGGGAGAGCGAAAGACAAATCTAGCAAAGGTTGTGCCAATTAGGAAGCTCGTGTGAAAGGGCAGTAATGTTCGTCGCTGTTACTCGCGTTCGGTCTGGGCCCCGACAAACGTATGACCCACTTGCACGCCAATTGTACACACATCCCGAGTGCCAGTCGTAATTGGAGATGACTGGCTGGAAGGTACCGGTAGTCATATATGCGAAAGTGCTTTGGGTCACGCTATTCACAGTTCTGTCCACATTGTCTTTGTGACAAAAGTTTGCAGTCCCTCTTCTCCCCCTTGTTCCCTTTACAGGCTTTTAACTAATATTCCATAAAGTACTTGACATCTCCATCACAAACAGCCCAAGTCAATTAGGGAAATACACGTGCAGTTACAGTACTGGATTAGCACGTTGGTTGCGCTGGGGCAGAAATACGAGACGAAACACGAGGCGTGACGTCAAAGGCTAGGCGAGCCTTCGCCATGCTCGTTCGAAGTAAACAATGTATACTGGTATGTCAAGGTGGGTGTTGCGAGTTCAGGTATCAACGACTAAATTCTGAAGCTTCGTTTCACCCTAGTATTGCTACTGAACTTTGGAAGATTTGGAGATTAACTTTCGTGAGTAAACAAAGCTAATTTAACGTGCATGGGTACTGATGGGGTATTTCTACCGAATTCTTGGGTATCAACATCACAAAAAGCAATGTAGTATTTTGAGCGTGCAGATACATGAGAGCTTCAGAATTGCTTTTCTCGGAAGTAAGCCATCGTTGTGGTTATTTAACGACAGAAACTAGATGTCAGCTTGAGGTACTGGCAATGCATTTCTGCTGTCCAACAATTCTGAGTAGGCCACTCATTCTGATCCATAATATTTTATTTATAACTATTTTCTGAACAATTACAGGTGAATATTCCGTACACTAATGTGTTTTGGGTTCATTGAACGACTGTCCAGGAAAATTGCTGAAATTTCTGTTAGCACTTTAGTATTTGTCCGATATCTTTAACCACTAGAGTTAATTCAATTTCAGAGTGGGTACCGAAAGCCAGCGAGAAAGTGTTTGACCCAAATCCAACCAATCCCCCGTCCCCTTTACTCTTCCAAGCTGTTGACGTTACTTGCTACTGGCCCGTGCTGTTACGGCTCCCAGTACTGTGCTCAGCTGGAAAATTTCTGTTGGGTGCTGATTATGGGAGTTAAAAATTCAAACTCATGTCCCTTGCTGTTCTAGTTAATTAAATTATGTAAAATACACTAATCAAGACTTGGGCCTGCCCATTTCTGCTCCACTTGCGCCAACACAACTTACCTGAACATTTCTGAAACTTCTTCCAACGTAAATGCAGTCGACGGAAAATTTGATCGAATTCCCTTTTCTCCCTAGGTTTTCTCACCTCGGACCATCCCTTCAAGCAAACGAGCCTACTGAGGCGGGAAACTTGGCGACAGACGAGTCGAGCTAATGAAGTAGGTCATAGTGGGTGTTGCGTTCCATAACGACCCGGGGACTTTCCATGTGTGAGCGTATGTGTCGACCTTAATGAGGACTTAGTACTTACGCACACGACAGAGACGGAACAGAAGCAATTCAACTCGTTCTCCCTCGGAAAAGCTTAAAGAAGATATCTTCTCGTTCGCCGTGACCCATTTCTGCCCTATGAGAATATAACCTTCTCCCTCTCTCCGCCCGCCCCCCACCCCCTGTTTTAACCCCTTGCTAGTTATCTCCAGTATTTCTCATCATCAGCCTTGTAAGAGAAGTGAAGCAAACAGCCGAGTTATTCTATGCAGCGGAACGCACACAGGCATGTACACCAAGGAATGTATGTACCGAAGGTATTACAGCGATCTCATTAAGCTATCGTCATTTCTGAAAGCCAATCAAGGTCTCCATCATTCCTCACGCTTCTCTGCCTTTCTGCAGTAATAAAGCGAAATAACTTCCAATCTCGGCTCTTTCCACATTGGTACCCATTTCCTTTCTCTAATTAACTGCGCTTCATATTGCTTGTCGCAATAGACACATTGAGGCCGTAATGAGTCCTCCTACACATTCCTTCAGAAATATGCCTTCAGAAATAAGGAAACAAAATCTCGTGGGATTGCACTATGAAGGGCGACTTGCGAGTACGGCGAGCTATTTGGGTACGACGCACTCCAGAATGCAAACCTTCAGAAATTTGGACTTTAAGGGACGAAGCTCGAGCCATTTCTGCCAAATTACTGCAGATACAGCAGCAAAACATTCCAGAAAGTTCATTAATTCTCGAATTCGTTCCTACAGCATAGCCAATACAACAAGGTCCCGTAAATTCAAAGTCATCAGACACCTAAGTACCCTTATTTCTACATTTCTTGCAGAGTTTCACAAGAATTCGAACCGAACCGTATTTCAAATAGCCTTAAAACAGCCTCACTGCAGTTATAATAAAAGTTCCATAGCTTGTCCACTAACATGAGCAGGATGATTTCTGGCACAAGAATTACTGCCAAAGAAGGAAAGCCATCAAGGTCCTAGCTCCTTCCAGTAATTTGGCCGACAATTCTCTCCCAAATTTTTAAGCCTTAACAGTCTCGCCGGCTTCCCAAGCAATTAATCTTCCTTTAAATATGAAAGATATTCTCGATAACATTAGCCATGCAGCAGCTAGAATTTCTAATAAAAGTCTGTTACCCGAACAGAGAGAGACAGAGCACCCAATCTATCAATGTCTTCTTAATTAACTAACAGGTTGACGCGTCCATACCCCCGGTATCTGCTTTATCGCCGCGAGTTGCGTCACTGAACTGGTTCACCCTGCCCTCTAGCGGCAGCAATACTAACTTCACCCCCTATCTATTGTCCAAAGAAATCACAGTTTCTTTATTTACCTCTTAAAATGCCAACGGAAATAAGATTGATGAGCTGCGCGACAGTCAATTTCTTTTCCTTTCAAGTTGTACGTACAGCCAACTTATGAAAGCCGGCTCGACCGACAAAGAAATACTTCTATCGCTTTCCTCTCCCCCTTCACCGAAAGGAAAAGTCATGCAAATATTTGGCTACGACTACCAAGGAGAGTGGAAACAGCTGCCAGCAAGTGGGTCGCATGATTTCTATGCTTTTCGTTTTTTGTTATACCTTCCCCCCCCCCCAGTTCCACAGATCCCTTCTTTCAATAACTGCGCCACCATATATCGCCCGGCTTTTGTTTACGTTCAGCTTATTCTTTTCGAACAGAAATAAATGTGTGGGCGCGAGGTTTTCGAAAGTAGGGAAGCACAACCAAACGAGAACCCCCCCTTGCCCTTCTCGGACAGGAACAGATTGCTATTAGGTAAAACATCAAAGCGTGCGACACTGTGGCGCTCTGTATGACTGTAGAAATACTGCCTGACGGTACTTTCTTATCGGCCGCCCACCCCCTTAAAGTGTTTTGCTTGGCCCTGGGCTGGCATGGCATTAGCAGAACTGCCACTCGCACACATTAAAAGCTTTTCCAGTCGTGCGGATGACAGGTGCTAAACGCTCACCCTAATTCTTTCTTTCATTGCTTCTTCCTCGTTTCTCGCCCCCCCCCCCACACATCTTTGGCGCAAATTTAGGCGTCCAACGACGTCCGGTTAAGAAGAAGAAGAAGTACCGGGAGAGGTGACATTCGCCCTTGTAGGGTGGGTGGGGGACCAGAGACTACGATGTTGACAGGTGGCAGAGACGCAAGCGAGATGCTTTTCTTGCTGTCGGCCAAGTTTGCTAATGGTAATGAGAAGCGAGGAAGGGCGAACAGCTTCGTTAGTCGGTCGCAGACATTTGAATACGACCTGCTCGTCATCACTACTAAGGTTTCACCCTCCACCCCACCTCCCCTTACATCCCACTGCTATTTTCTTTGTCCGCTCCGCTCCACCATTTCAGAGTCGAAATTATCGCCATGGAGCTCTGCTGCAGTCGCCATTGTCGCCAAATTCCTTTCAAGCCGGAGCAAAGAGAAGGGATTCGGAGAGAAAGAGAGTCAAATTGGATCGCTGTCGGACTATATAGTCAAAGACAGGAAAATAGTCCTTAACGAGGCTTTGCCCTTCCGTCCCTAGCCCGTAAAGTCGGCGTAACGCAATTCTGGTGAGCAATTATCTAGCAATCAATGCGACAAAGTCCCCAGCCCAGAAACTAAGAACGTACTGGGAAATATTTCTTCAAAGTAAACGCAAGCTCGAGAATTGTGAATAGCGTGTTGATTGCTGTTCTTTTAGCTAAAAAAAAACGCCACGCAGCTCAAGATTTGAATTTTTGTCATCAACGTCAATACGCAGTAAGGACCGTGCACTTCGTACTTTAACAAGTACTAGGCACATATTTTATTTCGAACTAATTACCTTTCTATTCGTACGCAGGAGTGTAGAGAACTAATAATGAAATCGTCTGTATTAGTGTTAAACGGTACTACCAGGTACTTATGGGTACGTATCACATGTCTGAACGTCTTTTATTACTTTTACATACAAAATATATGACCTGCGTGGTACGAATTTTTACATTGACGTGGTAAATATGCTTCATCAACAGCAGGTTCAGCATAAAAAACTTCGGCTTTTTATAAAAGAATTAACACACAATTTGCCTTTATACTAAAAGTACTGAACCCATTCAGTGAGGAGAGAAAACGTACGTATCAAGTATGTGTCGAAGCGTACCGGAAATTTCTTCATGTCTGTAATTACTCATAACGTATGGCATGCGTAGTACAATACGTTACAATCACATGTATTGCATTATTTCCCTAACCACTAATCTTTATAATCGCAATCTTCACGAGTATTATTCGGAAAGTCAACTTTATAGCAATGTACGTACCTAATTACTACACCAAAAATACTTTAGTGCATCTTCTTTATAGATGAGTAATTTCTCATCCGCTTTCGCAATTAGTCGAAACAGGCACGTATCTGGTACATGTAGGTATACACCAGACATTTCTGCAGATCTTTAATTACTTCTAATTTAAATTTAAATTATAATTTAACTCATAAATCTACGTGCAACTTTCTATCTATTACCTGTTACTTAATCATTGTCTGCATATCTAACCTTATAGCCGCTTATAAACCTTACTATCACTACGTTAAAGTACTGGTGTAGCAATCGATGGATTTCTTCGATCAACCGTACTTTGCTTCCAAACTTCCGACCCTCCCAGATTTCACAAAACTTCAACTGGTGACAGCCTTCCTTCAGAGTGTCAAAGAACCCTACTGTCACAAAGTCCTTTTCTTTCTAAATAGTGTACCGGTCAAAGCCATTACAACATTGGAAGAAACTGCCCTGGGGGAATTTCTGTACCAATTCTAAAGTCCACTTCTCCCTCTACGAATTTTCCCACCATCTTATATCTTCGACCCGACTACGTCACTTTGTTACCCTGACGTCTCTCAATGTCAAATTAGGCCTTTTTATCTTGAAACATGTGCACGTCAGCAGAAATGCTAGTCCGGTCTGACAGAAGCTGAGCCTGCCCTTCTCATGTCACTTATTTCCGACTTAACGCAAGGGGGAGATCTGAATCTTGGGCAATTTTTTCTCTTCTCATTTTCCTCTATGCTGAAAGTTCCACCTTCAATGATTGACACATCCCGTAATAAGCTAGTTGTATGACATCGTATAGGAGCGCATAAAGTACGAGCGGGTACGCGTGATGTACGCCACGAACGGAGGGAGATCAGTTCATAGAGTACTCCCCCTTTCCGTAGAAGCGGGTTTGGAGTCTCATTAGCGAAACTCTATCGTGGAACAGAAACAGCGGCAATAAGAGTTTAACGTTCTAGAAAAGACACTGACAGACACTAATCCGCTTAAGGCTACTAGAAATGGATTACTGCTTCACCGCCAGTATTCGCTACTTTCATCCCGTCCGAACTGCCTGCTCTTGTCAACTCATGTTTAATGAAGGGCCGACCTTTTAGGAAATTCTTCAATTAAGATATTTATCAATTTAGTCGGTATTAACCACTCAGAAATTCTTACAGAAATTCCATTAAATTTTATTACTTAGCTTTTCAACCATTTCTAATTCAACGAAAGGCGTGCAAAAGTGTAACACAATTGTGCATGAAGTAACAACGACGAAGCAGTAACGTAAGAAAGACTAGCACATAATTTCTTAGGAAGAAATGTTCGGCCGATACAAAAGCGACACGAAATTACAAATGTAACAACGTAAAAAAAGTTTAACGAAGTTTTGAAAGTAAGAACTTTAAAAGAAATTAGCACATAAAGACTAGCACATAATTTCTTAGGAAGAAATGTTCGGCCAATTCAAAAGCGACACGAATTTACAAACGTAACATCGTAAAAAAAAGTTTAACGAAGTTTTGAAAGTAAGAACTTTAAAATAAATTACTTTAAAAAATACTAGCACGGAATTTCTTCGGAAGAAATGTTCGCAGGTACAAAAGGCTTGAAGAAACAAAGAGAAGAAGGAAGAGTTGGACGGTAAAGGGGCTGCTCTAACGAAGGAACGTGTTTCATCTCCGCCATCTGAAACCAGATGGCGGTACATTGCTGCGCGCGAGTACTGCTCCGGCCACTAGATTACACAATGTTTTCGCTGCGGAAGATGCACTGACGCGAAAACGCGATATTTCCTTCAATACTCTTATTTAAAGGGCCGAAACTCATACATACGTTGGGCAATCTCAGCATTTCTTTAGTGCTGCTTCAACTCTCCTCCCTCTGGGCCTGTTATTTTTCCTGTGTGCGGTGACATCCTCTTTAATACTTCTGTCACAATTCTTCCCTAACAAAAGCCCTGTGCTGCCAGACGCAGATATCATTTTTTTCCTTTTTCTCTACACCCTTTTAAAAAACGCCTTCAAACAGGCACACCATTCTCACGTCATTGGTCAGCAAAAATACCTTGATATCTGCCTGTGTTCTTCTTCAACACAAAGTCCTTCAGGGGAAACAATAACTGGAGCTCGCTTTTCAACAGAAAATTCTTGCCAGGCCCAGGAAAACGTCACTGAAGTTAATTTCCTTTCCAGGCACTATTATTCCCATTCTTCGCCGCGCTCTATTTCTTCCCACTGCTCCAGGAAATTGGGTACGACTATTTCTTCAGAATTTTTGTACACCATACATTCCTTCCAAAGAAGCCAAAGCGGACTATTTTTGCCGACTTTCATCTTTTACAGTCACTTCAAGGACAGACGACAAAAGCTCGTAGAAATAACCTCCCGGTGCCGCCTCACGGCGAAAAGTTTTTCGCTACTGGCTGTTTAAATGCCATCTCCTCAGCGAAACTTCTCCCCCCGAAAAAGTTACCGATCTTAAAGCTTCATAAACGAGAATCCGTTAGTGAAACACGCATTCGGCCAAGTCGTGTGTCGTAATCTCGGGGATGTTCCTGTATATTTTCGCCCGAGGGCATTTTGGCTTTTATTCAGCGCGCAAACAAGCATTCCCTGGGTAGTTTTACTGCTTTTGCGTGCATGACAAAGAACCCAAATGGGGTACTTTTAGCCCTTTAAAGCTCTTGTACGCGATTCACGGAGAACAATATCACAGAATGGCTGTCTGCCACACCTTCACTCCCACAAACCTCCCTCCCACCCCTTCCCGGACAATCGGGCTCCCCTTTCTTAATATTCCTCACGCAAACAACAAGAAAAAGTTCAAAATCCCTTTATTCGCCCCTTCCCCAGACCAACTCTGTTTACTTCTCATAAATCAAAACTTGGGTCCTGCCCGGAGTGTAAGAATTCAATCTCAAATCGCCCCAGGCGATAGATATAAGAAATATATTACTTCCCCTTCAGCCTAGCATACCATCTATCGATTCACTGGCGCTTTAAACGCTGAAATGTGCATTACTCTCTTTAGGGGCCGAAATATGTCCAGCTGCGTGTATTTCTGTGCTATTTCTTCATACTGGA
The DNA here is from genome assembly GCA_020615345.1 of Triops cancriformis. Taxonomy (NCBI): domain Eukaryota; kingdom Metazoa; phylum Arthropoda; class Branchiopoda; order Notostraca; family Triopsidae; genus Triops; species Triops cancriformis. The sequence continues at coordinate 64,752 of JAHZNP010000253.1, forward strand.
CCCGAAGGTATTGTTTTCCTCAGAGGCCATGAGGGGAAAACTCAAATTAACTACCCTCTAGCGAGCTTTGAGGCAGTTGGAACACGCATCCAGAGGTTACATTCAGGAATGGGACGTGAGGCAGAAATTTCCACTTACCCCTGGCAAAGTCCGCTTTTCATGTAACGCGTTCTGGGCGTTGATGGCACTTTCCCGGCTACAATACGTAAGGAAGGCACAACCTAATGGACAAGACAATAGAAAACAGCGAGTTAGTACCAGGTCGTTGTAAAGCCTGGGTGCAAACAATGATAAACCATGCCAACAGAGGGCTCTGGGGCTGACAGCGCTTTCACGTCTGGCTTTTCCGCTTTCAGTGTATGTCGCTCGTACGAAATAACACAGTACAGTTATTCTAACCAGAATGAAAAGCCCCCTTTTTCATAAAATTTTCCAATTTTTTCTTATACGCATATGATTAAGCACAGTAATGGTAGTAATTATGATACTGGGAGGGACTTATGGGGGTTGGAGGGAAAGAATTCCAATTACTCGGCACCAAACTCATACTACCGGCTTCCGTCCTAGAAAGTTTGCTTATAAGACCACAAGGACGTCTTCGAATTATTTTCTTTTTCTTGCCTATTGCTATAGGGGAATCGAAGATCCTGGGAAGCTGGTCCTATAATAAGAAAAACTTTTTATGACAAATAACTGCAGTTCTCTCCCTAAAAATACTAATGGAAATTCTTCCCCGCGTCCCCAACTTTTTATAACCGAATTCCGATGTCGAATTGCGTAATTCAGCGCAACTCCAATCATAAAGCCAGGGTGAAAGTTTTAGGGAGAAATTCCACATTTCTCATAAGCCTCGCGCTTTATCAAATTTCTGCACCAAATGTACCTTCCCAGTCTCACAGAACTTTATTTTCCCTTCAACCACGTTCCCTCAATTTTAAAGAACGTCATTCAAAACCCCCTGCGCCCACTCGGTCCCGCGCGTAAATTCTTAATTAATACCAGTATTTCTGCGGTCAAAACGAACGCTTCTAACAGCCAAGGAATCCACACAATTTTCCTTCAGCTGGCGGCCTGTAATGCGATGGAAGTCCTTGTAACACATTTGGTTTGTTGATTTCGAGGCCAACATAAATCAGCTAACATAAACAAGTTCTTTGACCTACTGGGGGTATTCATCCCATACCGAAAGAAATGTGCGCAGAAATACTAAACGCAGCTGTCTGTGGCGTCTCCTTATCCTCGTTTTCTCTCTCTTTTCTTGCTCCCTCGCTTCGGTATGCACATTACTATGAAGCGTCAGCAAAGGAGGATTATAACCCTACAAGAACACAACCCCCCTAACCCACCTTTCACCCCCTCCAATGCGCACCTGCTGTGCTCATGACGCGTGTAATGAAACTCAGCAGCTGGCCAACTCGTCTTCACTCTTTTCCCTCAAATTTATTTCTACCATCGCTTTTTTCCTAAAACCCAGCCTCTAACTTCTCAAACTCCCCTTTCCAGCCTTATAGCCACCCCCTCAGTCAGCGTGAAGTGACACCCTCTTCTGTTGTAAATCTATTCCCAATTTCTTCCAGTTTCCTTCACATGTTCCCCCGGAACGGATTTCAAGAGTGCATTCAAATCAAACTGGCCCCTTCTAAACCATGACTACTTTCGGAATCAGAAGAAAAAATGAGGAAAATCGATCTTAAGCAACGAAACTCAGCTACGCACCCTCTTGTACCCTTCCCTGGCTCAAGGAGCAGTTTCAAAATAGCTTGAAACAAAGCGGATCATTTCTCATACAAAGGTTCTTTTCGACCCCTTGAGCAATGACTTCGGTATACATTTTCCAAGATTTTTTGACGTTGTCCTTCCTCACTACTGTCCACGCTTAAATATAAAAGAAAAGCCTTAATAACAAAAGATTTAAAGAAACTCACTACAAAATTTGTTGTAATCATTATTAATACAAAATAAAGTAAAAATTGGCGCTATCACTTTCTGTTCTTTATTTTTACCAATCATATCAAATTTTTAAGATTTCTCTTTACTATACGTGTGCTTTCAGCTTTCTTTCATATTTTCTATTCACTTCCCGACGTAGGCTCGCTTCTTTTATCCTTTTCGTTTGGTTTATTTCTGCGTATTTTCCAAATGATACTTTTATCGCATCTTACTTTCATTCGCGTCATATGCTCTTCAATCTCCTTCCTTTTAACTATGTATTTATTTTCTATTAATTTTCGTTACATTTCTGTTGACTTTTAAACAATTTCTTTCTAATACGTTTATAATTTATCATGTCTTGAAATTATTTTCTGCATCTTCATCTTAATTCCAATCTATTACATCTTTATTTATGATTACACTGTATTGCATTCGTTTATATTTTCAGAGATAACTTCATATTCAATTATTGATATTTAAATGAATTTACTCTCAATGAGCTTTGTAAAAAAAAATATTTAAACTAATATCTAAATGAAATCTGAATGTCCTTTGGGGCAAAAAAATCGACGAAGATGAACCATAATCAAGAAAGGGGCGGGTTTTCGTTCGCACGTCACCTTCAGGGACACATGTCATCGCCATAGCAGCGTATCTGATGTTCCCGCAGCTCTTGCTAAGTCTCAGGACAGCCAGAACAATGCAAAGAGCTTCCTTTGTTACTTCGGACAACTTTGTTAGTACTCTAGTGAAGCGTACCCCAAGTACGTACCGCAGCTCGACTCCTCCCCATCTTCTCGATGCTCGTAAAACAAAAGAAAAACAAAAATGATGGCTTCCTTCTCTTTTGAGTACATCACAAAACCGAGTACTTCCTTCCGTCAGTGTGGAGTACGCGTCTGAACGATTTTTTTTACCATTAGGTCACCTCTTCTACACAGCGCTGCCTTTTCTACTGTTATCCATCTAATGCAACAATCCTCACGCATTTCCCTCTTTACTCCACTTATCGTTCATCCAAATGACCTGCACATTTTCCAAACCAAGGCCGTACCCAGGGGGGGGGGGTTAGGGTTTAACCCCCCCCCCCGAAATTTTGTTTTACAATGGTAACATAGGAGAATGCCCACATGTCCAAAACAAATGCATATTAATCCCCCCCCCCCCGAACCAAAATCCTGGGTACGGCCCTGTTCCAAACTATCGAAAATAATTAGTTAAATATTACTTCGGCGTCTTATGTAACCCCCCATCCCATAGACCATGTAATTTAAAATAATTTGCATCATTTTTTGAGGTTTTATCCACCTAATTGTGAAAGAATGTAATACAGAATCCGATATCGATCGCAAAAGGGAAAAAGAGTGCAAAAATATGGCTGGTGTTCTCTTTCACTGTGTCAGAAATACGAACGAACCTGTCTTGGTACTATGTTCTTATTGTTGTTCTAATAAAATCGAAAGTAATGGTATTGTTAGGCAAAGTTATGTCCTCAGCGAATTTTACGAGAATCAAACAAGGCAGAAATATAAAAAAAAGTGAGCGCATGAGACAAAAACGTAAAAAAATGAACTACTTTTACAGGACGCGTGACGTACTCGCGAAAAAAAAAACGCTGAAATATTTCCAACAATGTTCATATTTTTTTCTTTTCTTTCTTATAGCCGGGGTCGCCATAGTCGTCGTGAGGGTTTTCTGTTGTCGTAAAGGTTGTCACCACTTGAATAGCGTTAGGGAAAAGAAATACGTAAAAATGGATCCGATATCCCACTTCGATGCCAGTAAAAAGAAACGGAATACCCATTCGTTGTACTTTATGCCCTTAGGGCGTGCATCAACCGATCGGTCGAGCGTTATACCCATAGTGAAGATTTCCTGGTGAGGCTCGAAACTAAACTCTCTCCGTTTTTCCCGTAACTTCCAAACGAACGCGTCACAGAAAGAAAAAGATTAAAATATCAATGGAAGCTATAAGAGTAAAAATTACTACCTAAAAAAAAAATTCGGAAAGAAAAAGTAAGAAACAACTGAATAAAAATAGACTAATTAAAATTAGCAAACAATATACAATATAAACAACGAATAGAAAATAACAATTAAAGAACATTAACTTTTAGGCCATTAACACGATTCTAGAGTTTACTTCCGAAATTCCACGACAATGCAGCATTTTACGTAGCAACTGAATCTCATTACGCGCCAAACTCAAAATTTACCTTCAACTACTTTCACTAGACAGCTTTTCCTGGAATTTTAAACTTTTTCCATCAGCTTGCTAATATCGCACGCGAACAAGGGGAGGAATTCCTGGAATTCGGTTCTTCCTTCCTGCTCGGAAATTATTTACCGATTCTGGGAAGTGTAACGGGATCAAAAGTTCAGAGAGAACGATGATAATAATGTGTTGGATATGTTAAGCGGCGATCGAAAAGGAAACATTAAATTTCTATGCCAACTTTTTTTTGTGACGTAAAACTGTCATACGCTCACAATGCGAACAAAGGACAGCAGTTAACATGGACTTCTGGCTCTTCCATGGCTTCTAAGACCACGGAACGTGGACCTATTTGTTTTTCTTACAATTCTACTCTTCTGCCTCTAAAAGAACTCCACGACACGTTCACATTATCTTTTACAACAAAATAAGGATATTAATGCCCATATATCAGTTACTTAAGGCCCCGGTATACACAAACCCCTTATGGGCGAATAACATGGGAAGATTTCAGACACCATAATTTGAAAACGGTCAAAATTTCAAAGATATTGTTTCGATAGTAAAGTTGCTATTAGTGATGACTAGTACACAACATCGAGTTTTTATGAAAAAAGGAGTTTGATAAATTTGTAAACTTTGACTGAATGTGTGCTACTTTCTTACTATACAGAAAAATGGAAATCGGGCAATGTAGTGCACTAGCTCTGATTTTTTAAAGTTTTATGATAAAGAGAAAAAAGATATCTGTTTGGTAGTTTTTGTGATATTGTGCATGAAATTTCAAGGTTTTCTTGGATTTTATTATGTTTTACCGCTATCCAGAGTTTCTGTTTGACTTCGTTTTGCTTCTGTTATAAGTCACTTGAGCAGACCTACCTTCTAAGAATAAAAGCGTGTCCCTATCTTTTATTTTTTAAAAATTTCGAAAGTTGTGTTTACCGGGGCCTTAATAACAGAACTAAAAAAAATACCCAAGAAATAAAAGAATTTCTTCACCAACCATTCTGCAGAATTACTACGTTTTTTTCAATTTTATTCACTTACAGCTTTAAGTAATATTTCTTACGAGAAAACGCCTAGAATTTTTTTATACTGAGTTCAAGAAAACAGTTGTAATTGAGAATGTCTTCGCCACAATTCTTCAGTATTACTGCGCATTGCTCAATTTACTTAATCTATGTCCTTCCAAACAGCGTAGAAATGATAATGTATCTCGAATAATTCTTCAGTATTACTCCGTCTGGCTCACTTTACTTTACCAACAAGTCACGTCTGTTACCACATCGTGGAAATTTCTCTTCTGAGGCATTCCATCACTTTTTCTTCGTACAGTGATATCAAAATTTTGAAAAGAAATAAAAGCAACCAACAAATAGAATACAGATACATAAACATTTTGTGTAATCTACATGATTCTACATTTTTCTTCATAGCCTGCGTGCTAACGAAGCATTTTTCTCCGAAATTAAATCTCGACCAAGTCAAAATTCGTTATGTATTACAAAATTAATAGAATACAATGGACATCATAACTTTGACAGATACCTATTTTATGTTTTTCTCTCTCGCATCCACCTTTTGTTAGAAAGATTGCCCCTGATCTTGAACGCGTCCCTACTCCGCAGAAATGATCACCCAGTCCAGAATACGGGACATTACTGCCCTTCCCCTGCAAATTGTTTGCCATGGCGAAGGATAAGCGTATGCGACACAGCACGTTAATGCGCACTTTATGAACGTGTACGTCAGAGACAATTTATCTACGTTTCCTTTTATGGCCCCTTACGACAGGTACAGACTAGTCTGGACTCCATCTGCTGACGTCATCGTGCTAGCTCGCAATTACTGCCCTCGACCGCACGTCATTACTTTTTGCTAAGCGATTATTTGTCAGGAGAACTAAAGGCATCACAATTTTAATTTCTGAACCCCAAAACTCTATCCTAACTTACAATCTTTTCTAACCCAAAATTCTAGCTCGAAATACTTTCGAAAATTCAAATTCTTGACAGGCACAAAACTCTCTCCCATACCCAAACTTTATTCTAAACGAAAACTCTTTCCTAACACAAAAGTCTTCCCAAAATCGATTATTCCCTCGATAACCAGTAATCCCTAAACAAATTCAATAATAAAAAATGAAGGATTCTGGGTTAAACTTCTATACATTTAAATCCAACACAAAGCATTTCTGCCCTTTTACTAAACAAGAAATAGGCGTTACACTTTAAAACCCCCTCTCCTACAAAAAAACTCCTCGACGGAATTATTCTGGCTCCTTGTAAAAAGGGGAGCGTGGGTGGGGGGATTTACCTCTTTTTAGTCGGGTTTGTGTGCCGCAGCAACTGCAAGTAATGGCTTCTATATACTTTTTGCTTCCTTTCCTCCTTCTTCTTGTTTTTTCTTACATTTCTGCCTGTAACTCCGCTTCATTCGTCTCTCCCCTCGAATTCGCCTCCCTTAAGACGTATCAAGCGTATCAACTTAAAAGCTAGAACAGAACTAACGATGCTGGCGCACCCGAAAGTCAAAGGTCAAAACCGGGTAGTTTGGGCGCTGCTTCCCCATTTTTCCTTCTCTTTTTCATTAAACGTTAATGCTGACTGATTTCCAATGAATCTGAGTGCTTTCAAAAGGAAACGCAAATGAAAAGCTAAATAACACCTAAATAACCCAAATTAGCTGTAAGGTTCTAAAATAAATACCAACATAGACAATTAAATAAACACAAAGGCGAACATCTTGTGAATACAAATTGAAATACAAAAACAAATTAAATCATTAGATCATTAGAGAGATATACAACAATACTAGCTAAATGAAACCTTGCTATATATTGTATAAGAAAGGAATTACGAGAATATAGCAATAAAATTCCATCAACAAACAATAAAACGTCACTATCACCAGAAATATCTAAAGAAACATTTCGCAAAAAAAAGAATATATCACAAAACTCTACTATTTATTTCTAATTTTCCACATTTTTCAAGCTTAAGATTTCTCCAACGATTTTCGGCCTTTTAACAAATTTCTACCTTAATAGATTTTGTACGTTTAAATCTACAGAACTGTTCTTCTCGCTGCGCTTTGCTTTCGTCTCATTTGTAAAAGTAATTTTATAAAAAAATAATTATAATTTTCCCTTTTTCTGCTTTTAAAAGGAAACTTTGACAAAGTCCACGTTCACTAAACGCAATAAAATGGAACTTAGAGAGGTAATGAACAAACCTAACAAGCAGGCGAGCCCTGTGCGGTTGTCATGACGACACCAAAGCTCGCACCTGTCCTCTTATTGCGTTATAAATGACGCCCTACCCCAAATCGACTCCCAGTGAGGAGAAAAAAAAAGAATGGAAGCGAAAAAGCTCCCCAAAATAGAAACCCAAGTCCATTTCCGTTGACATGGGCAACATAGTGCATTGTTTGCCTGTCCCCGGCCTAGTTCCTATTGTCCTTTTTCGTTTCTCCGCGTGTTCTTATCCTATTGTTCTTCCGTACCCAATTAACTTAGACTCCATGCCCATTTTCATTAACGTCATCGTTTCAGGCGTAAAAATCCACGAATCTCCATATCGTACCATTTGCGCTATTAAGATTAGCTCAGCATTGTCTGGACGAAAAAAAGTCATTATTAGTTCGTAACGGAGCAAAGAACAAAAACTAAGTCGGTTGAATCTGTCCTACTTGGAATTTAAAAAAATGCCTGAGAACAAAAGAGTTTAGGCCCTTCATAAAAAAGGATGGCACTTCAGTTTAAGGTTCTGCATACATTCTACTTCCATGTCCTGCAACCTTAGTGCGTTAAACCTTCGTAAAACAAAAGATTACTAAGATTCCATAACCTCTTCGCATTTTAATAATCTTCCTATTAGACATGAAAACTCCAGCTCTATAAAAGACTACTCAATGTTATCTTAAAGTTCTTAATTGGCATATTCAGTAAATTTCCTAACGATTTCTCCAAATTAAATCAAACCAATCTCTTGCCATTCCAGGACAATGAAAAAATCCCCTCTTTTTGTGATCAATTTCTGTGGTTTTCTCACACAACAATCAATCATGTGAATTAGAGTCACTTTAGTGGTGTAACTTCGAGTAACTGATGTCACCTAAAGTAAGCTAATAAAACATTCTTGAACGGAATTTATGAGCATTTTTGCATTCATAGAACGTCAACTCTCGGACATGTTTTCATTGTTGATTTCATTAACGTAACTTATTTAGCTGGCTTATAAGTTTTGGTACTCCTTCTAACAACTTTCAGTGTGTGAAAGCTTGTCCCAGAACTTATAAGCCAGGCAAAAATGTTGCATCAATTCCATTGCAACAACGGAAAACGTTACAGGGAATTTCCCCTCTAACAACGAAAATATAACTAGTAATTATCTTAAACGATTTTTAAACTTTAAAATACTTTATAAAATTCCCCAAGGATTACATGAAGCGCACATAACAGAAACAAACAATTCCTCTCCTTTTCATTAAATCGCCTAATGCCACAAACTCTTTATTTCGCACGTACTGTTCAGTGCAATACGTGGAATAAAAACAACCCCAGCAAACGATCCCTATTGCTAACACCACGACACTTCCATGAATTGTATCCCACACAGTTTTCTCGCGAATATTACGTAACCCACGGCAAGACTCTGGCTAAGCGAACTTTCATTGTTACCAAGTGTCGTGTAGTTAGCATAAGACCGCTTATTTGTAATAGCTTTGTAATAACCATGGAAACATTCATTGTTGCCCAGTGCTGTCTGCTTCGCCCAAGACCGCTACTTGGGTAGCTTCTGATGGTGAGTCTGGACTGGCTAACGCCACGGCAGTTGTGCTAACAGCATTACACAGTCTTTCTAACCTTTCGCAATGGGAACTTTCAGTGTTGCCCTATTCCGTGCCGTCAACAGAGGAACCGAGTTCTGCGTATTATAGCAGTTTGACCTTCGGGCCGGCGTAACGATAGAAGTAAAGTGTTAATTTTTCTCTTAATTAGAATATTTCGTCGTTATTATTTGATCCTACCTACCATTTCCCTAAAATGAAACAACCTACGTATTAGGTCGTTGCTAGTACACAAGGTTGAATGGTAAGACGACGCGCTCAAAATGAGTATGTGTACGCTTACAGCCAAGGGGGGGGGGTGAGGGAGAAGCGGATGGAGGCAGACAAGGAATAGAGGGAGGAAAAGAAAAACATACCAAATCCGTCCGAATATACGTCTGTACGGTAGAGACGTTTATCGATCGCTATTGTGTGACGTCATAAGGGCACAGGCTGCTGCTGCGGTGGGAATTTAATTCTTTCTCTTTCTTTTTTTTACGCCACGAGGGGGATAGAAGAAGAAGCCGGGTTAAGAGTTGGAGATAAATAAGGGATCTTTTCATCTCGTGTATGGGGGAGTATGTGGCGAGCGTCAAAACCACATAGGGGATAAAAAAAAGATAGGGAAAAGGCTTTAGTTGGTAATCAGCTAATTTAGAACGTTTGTTGCCTACGAAAGGAAGCTATATGCCGTGCTGATGAGGGACAAGTTTTTTTCCTTTAGTTCTGGAGCTAGAGAGACAAGCGATCTCCTAACGAAGCTTTTCCTCTTTTTTGTATGTGTGTGTTGGGGGGAGGGGGGGGAAGAAATGCCACTCGGGGGTGAAACGTTTGAGGGGCGCTTTGAAAATCTCAAGAGCCAGACTTTGGCGAAACCGAGAAATTGATCAAAGACTTGTTCACGACATGTTCACGAAAGTTGGAATATTTCATCGGGGTACACTTCTTTCTATCACGCGAAAACGTGATGTACTGCACGCAAAGTCCGGAGAGGCAAGTTTGAGCATAAGAGTTGACTTGATCGCGGATTCAGACCTAAAGCAATTGTTTCGCCAATACTGAAGAAATCTTGAAGAAATACGAAAAATACTAGAATTACTGGACATTTTTAATTACTCAAAATTAGATGCTGAAATGTTATATATAAATAAATGTTACTGTTTTATTCTGGTTCGGAATTAAGTTATATCAACTTTTAAGAATCGTGTATTTCCACAGTTTAAATATTTAACGGTTTAGCAAAGCGAATACGGAATATTTTTTTTATTTTTCCACGAAACTGGAGGCAACAGTTCAGTAAAAATAAATGTCGAATATAATGTAGTTCATATACTGAACTTCCTTAAACATGAAGTTTGAATGTCAAAGCAAGGTTAGAGACAGAATATTCCGTACATAATAAATACCAATGTTTCAAGAATAACTAAACACTAAATCTTTGACCGAACTTGGCAACAATTTCCAGCAATAACACTGGCATATTTCTAGACAATTCAAATACCGGATTGAGTTAGGAAACATACGCTTTGATGTGAATGCAACACTTAATACAAAAGAATTAGCAAACTAAAAATATCCTTTATGCAATTATTCAACATGTGAAAAAATCTTCTTTCAACAAAACTAAATGAAAACTTTCTTCTAGACAGTTATCGAATATTCTAAACAAACGATTCAGAACGTCAAAGGAAACTCTCACTCAAGCAACAAAAAGTAATAATGAACATGTTCACAAAATTAGACCATGTTCAACAAAGCTAAAACTAAGGATATTTCCTGATAATACGAATAATGAACGTTCAAATAATAAAGTAATCTCAACTACCGAACAGCAGCAAAAATTAAGATTAAACATACTGGTAAAATTATACCCCGGTACCCTCTCAACACTAAAACTAAAATATCTAAATATATTATATTCTAAAAAAAAAGAGAACAAAATGTGTAAAAATATCCCCAATGTACTAAATCCATTACAATTTAGTATTTTCACTGCCTTTTGTCCAATCCCTGTTCAGAAACAGCTTCCCCGTCCTAAATGGATGTTTTCACACAAACTCTTAGGCCATCCATCAAATAGCGATTGAACAACACATTACTCGCGGAAATCAACCGAAGACCATCCCTGTCATTGCCCTTCGCGCCTCTGCCTCGCCACCTGAACTATTACTGCAAACTTTGAATGATTGATCCCCTCTAAAGCGTTCCCGCGATCTTCAACCTTTGTCTGCTTTGGAAAAACAGCTTCTTCAAAATCCCGCGGATTTGCTTTCGCATCCCTTCAACTCCTCCAAAGAGTGAACGCGCTTTCAAGAGGGTGTGAATCATTCAAGTGGGATGCTGGTCTGGTGTCCACACAAGTTCTCCTTTTCCCTCCACCATAGTACGGGCACCAAAGAAAAGGAAACCCTTTTCAAATGTCCGAACCTCATAATCCTCCGTCCATCAAATGTTCCACACCCAAACGACCCGCTATACCCTTCTCTTTTGCCCCCAGTGCTCCCGGGAGATGCGTTAGCATTCTCTTCTCAATATGTGAATAACCTTCACCCGCATCTGCTCTCACTGCGATAAACGCCCCCTGATGCTAAAAACGCGCCAATATCATATTCACACGACAAATTTACGCTGTCCGCAACCTTTTTTCCCCTTGCTCGATATCTCTTTCCCATTCGCACCCGAAAAAAAAAGATTTTCCGGCAAAAATGCCCGAGGGCCTTGGGCCGGTATTACTGTAACAATTGCCGGTAGCTCGCTTCAGAAATTACTTTTTCTGCTTTAGCAACGCTTACAGATTTCTGTAACTCATTCTGCCTCATCGTCACACTCCCTCCCCTTTCCAGGGGGTCGGAATAGGGCGGGGGAGCTGGAGAACACAGATAATACGAGAGAAAGCAATGAGCTGAACTTTTCGATATAGGCCCAGCAGCCAAAAGTTTAGGCATCAGCTGGACCCCTGCCACCCTCTTCTCTTTTCTTCGGAAGATGCCGAGCTTTGAGAAAATGGGAGCTATTACTTCCGCTGGGGGGCGCACATACGAAAAAAAGCTCAAGAGGGAGGAAAACTCCCGCTTGGGCTTGTGTAGGGACATTGTAGGGTTCCATGCCTCCCACAACCCTCTTCTAATACTTGGATTAGACCCAAGAGTGTTTCCAATCCCCCTTGTCCCACATAAAAGAAATCTTTTTAGCGTGAGATGGAATTTTTTACATTTTGTATCCTTTGATGTTTTCTGGCTTTTACCACTAGCTATCAAAACGCTAAAAATATGAAAAGTAAGTTTCTAACTTGTTAATGAAAGACATTCTAAGAACGTGTTTCCATGTCATGTTCCTTATCGTTGCTTTCTTTTCCTTGTATTGTTACTTTATTTTTATTGCATTTTCCTTGACATTCTGTTTATTTTTATTCTTATTTTATTCTTTGCTAAGAAATAGCCAACTTCGCTAAAGAGAACATTCACTGTTCGCTTAAAGGAAACTCCAGCAAAGATTTATAACTCGGGAGTGACACAGTTTTCAAAGAAACGGACCCGGTGGTGGAAGCGCAAGTTAACGACACAATGAAAAAAAGTGTTTCACGAGATAATTACCAGACAATATTTCTTCTTGGCGGGATGGAGGGTGCAAAACTTTTTGCAAGTTGTTGCACAGGGTGGCAGCAAGTGCAGTTATAGTACGGCTATTGTACTTCTTGAATAGTGTCTATGCCTTCGGGGCGTCAGACGGACCCCCCTTTACATTACTACAAAGCGCCCCTCCTTCTCCACTCTGGCCTTTTCTACACAGAAGCCAGATAGAGGGAAGCAGGTGTGCCCTAAATATGAAAGTTCTCCCCGACCCTCCGGAATCGCCACCCCGTGCTCGAGTGCAATTAACTAGGACGCAGAATTAACGCAGTAACCCGTGACGACGATGGGAGTGATAGAGAGATGGGGAAATGGGGGAGAGACGCAGGGAAAGAGAGAGAGAGAGGAGAGCGATCTTGAACCAAGTTGGCGTCGAGACCAGATTGTATAAGTTGGCGAGTTCCATGGCGTCACCGGTATACGATTTAAGCTAGCTAGCAGCGTTCAGGGTTACGACGCCGTAAATTTGCCGCGAAATTCGTAATAATAACAGAGTTGTAAAGTAAGGAATAGATAATTAAAGCAGGCTGAAACTGTGAGCTTAGGACCATGCTTGCGTTTCTCCCCCTCATGCACGTAAAGATTTGAGGGAAAACGTAAGGAAATTTGGGCAAAACTATTTACAACGTAAAACTCTCGTATATGTTCGGTAATGTAAAAAACACGGTCTTTCGCTAACGTCACGGCACTTGCGTGGGCGCTTTTTCTACATGCCATATTTTCGCGAATATTCCGCGATCCACAGTCAAGCTCTTGCTATGAGAACTTCCACTGTTGACCAGTTTTGCGTAGTTGCGTCTACTAGCGTAGCCACACAGGCAAATGTTCATTGTTGATTAGTATCGTGTAGTTAGACTGGAAACGTTTGATTCTAAGAGCCCGCGTAGCAACATAAGGGAACATTCATTGTTCCCCGATGCTGTCTACTTGTGACAGGGAAACGCTGGAACACTGGCTTATAGCGCTTTCCGTTAGTTTTACATTTTCTTGCACTGTATGCCGTCAAAGTCTTCCATTCCAGTCCAATGGGACACAATTGTCTTCGAAATCGTAAGGGGTGACGTCACAGGACTAAGAACTGAGTTTCTTAATGCAGCACTCAAAATGCACTCAGTACTCCCAAAGGCAAACGCTATTAGTGTTTTGCCAGGTACAGTACATTACGACACGGAAGTTGCCACAAAATATGAACAGTTGTAATTCTAGTAATACTTTCGCGAAAGTTTAACTCTGAATAAATTCCCATGTGTTCTTTGCTAAAATGGAAAAATTATTGAACATTATTGGCATGACCTGATTGTGAGCCAGGATATTTTATTACAGAATGCATTATAAAAATATGACGGTCAATGTCGGGCAGAAAAATGATGCAAGTATAAAATAAACAATAGGCTGTAACTCCCTCTGAGATGGCCAACTAATCCCTCTGGGATGTATCTTGTTTGTACTAATAAAAAGTCACTATTCTAATTTACTTTTTTCCGCAGAAATACCAGATGTTTAATTATAACAATTGTCTTCATATGCGAAAAAACATGAAGTGATAACCATCACAACATTAATTACTAATAGAAAAAAATTAAAAATCGTGTAGTAAACACATTCAATACATGCACTACAACATTAGATGAATACTAAAAAATTTCCAGAAATTCCCCCATAAGTAAAATCTTTCCTTGGCGCGATTTTAAAACAATTTACTCAAAACATACTTCTGTAACTCTCCATTCAACTACAATGCTTGGATACAATATTTTAAACTTATTCTTTACAAATATTACAAATTCTGCACGTAAGATACCTATAGTCATGTTAAACCCTATATCCCTAGAAAATTGGAAACTATTGAACTCCGATAAACATTTTTAAAATGGCTTATTATTATTTGTTCATAAGTCGGACATCAAACTCGCATTATAGCCCAACTTCGTGTACCGACTCACGAAACTTCCCCTGACACACTCGAACCAATAATCCCTGCATTAACTTCCTCAAAATACGAAAAAAAATCCGATATCACTCTCGAGTGCTCCAATCGCGAAGCTTCCAAAACATCGCCCTAACGAAAGATATCCTTCTCATCACTGTTTAAACCCCTTTTAAGTCTCCATCAGTCCTCGTTCCCTCCCACCAGTTCATTGTTCACCAACTTTGCATTTCAAAGTGTTTGACAACCTCACATTTTCGGCTCAACGATCTTATCTCCGCCATCTTGACGTCCGTGCCAACCCCGTCATAATTCCCCAGCAGCAATTCCGTTCGACCCACCCCTCTTTTACCCTCGTTTTGTACCTGGCCATCACCCCCTCAATTCAGCCACTGTTTCCTTTCCCTTGTTCCTTTTCCACCCCCCCCCCCATTGTGCGTGTTCACCACCCTTATGTGTACGGTATACTTCCATCGCATGTGCACAAACAAAATCTGAGCTCATTAAATGACTTCGCCTAGTCTCGGAAGAGGACTTGGGAGCACAAAAGCGCTCAAAGTCGCAGCTGCTGCCTAGAATACACCAACTCTCCCCACCCTTCCACCTCCCTCTATCTCTCAATACGCTTGCAGACACAGCATACCAACTCTCAACCCCCCCCCCCCCCAACCATTTCACTTTTTCGTCAGAAAAAGGGAGCTTACCATGTATGTCAGCATCAATAGCCCAGCCCCCTTAACACCCCCCTCACCCCCATAATTCCCGAATCAATACATGGCCGTAAAAACCGTTCAAAATTTATTTCTCGAGCACTTTTTCTATCATATATTCCCATTCGTTGGTCACAAAACTGAGAAATTCATTGTCACCCTTCTTTACCCTCATTTTTAGATACCTAGGTTCGCTTTTCCCGCGTTTTCTGCGCTGGGAGGGACAAGAAACACGTACAATCGGGCAGGCGAGCGGGAGGACTGCCGAACTTTCGTTGTTGCGGTAACAATGAACTTGCTCCTGGGACGGGTGCACTCAAGGCAAGGATGGCATTGAGGGACGTTTGCTCGCACTAACGAGTGCTCTAAAACACCCCCAAACGCACCACAGTTGAATAACGGCGGAGGATTTCCGCTGAAGAACTTGACCCGCGAATAGCGGAAGGTGCAGCGAATCCAATCTCCAACTTACGCCACCAAACTTGTGAGGGAGGTTATCAAACGGTTCTGTAACGAAACAGTCTGGTTTCCATGCCAATACACTTCCACCGGCGAATCAACACACAACCTTTTTTCACTACGAGAATTCTCTCTAAATGCTGGAACTTTTCCTTTTTGGAAAGAATTTTCCCCAACTATGCTCCACCATCCCCAAACTCTTCCACAAACTTGGCTAGAAACTTTCCTGGGAACCAGTATACGTTCCCTGGCAGTAAGGGAGCTGAGCAGCTAGCGGCGAGTATGATATGGAGGAAGCGACCTTGAAACCACGACACCGGGTGGCGCTCGGCCGAGTGTTTAGCCTGAGGGCAAGTTGGACCAATGGGGGAGAAAGACAGCCGGGAAAACTCGGCCGAGTGAAGGGAATGTTATGCAAAGATAAGACAACCTCCTCTGCAAGCAAGTTGGAGACGCTTAGTGTCTGGATCACATACACACGCGTACACATATACACACGCAGACTATTTGGCTTTCCCCCTGTCACTTTTTTTTCCAGTATTGTATGTGTATGTGCTTCTTCTTCTCCTTACTAGTCTTTGCCTTCTTCGTTTACTGGCTCTCTACTTCTTCCCTCTTTGGTATCGTACGCTCTTTCTCCGCCGTTAGCGTTCCCAAGTTTACGTCCTATGCTCTGGCTCTTACGTGCGCATGGTCCATCAGCTTTTCCATGCAACTCCGTGCCAGTCTTCCCATCCTATACAACCCCCTCCCCAGTTTCGTGTCCCACTCCCTCCCTCTAAGTATACACACCGCCGGACGATTACCACAATGTCTCGGCGGAAATATGAAACAAGCCAACATTTCTTCCCGCCCTCTCCTTCCATTAACGTACGGAAATGACTGCTCAAACGCGCAAATAAAAAGTCCCGAAATCGCGTCTAAAACCTACTTTGAAATTTTCTTCTGAAAGGAGCCAACTGAAAAGAAATCATTAAATTTTAATTTCAACATTACATGAAATTCGAAGGATTTGGGGGAATGCTGTCAAGAAAGGCAGAAAATGCGTAATTTAAATTCTTCGGTGGCAGAAATGGAAGCGTTGGATGAGAAGGATGAAGAGAGGCAGTAGAGGAAGAAAGTTATTGATTGGGAAGACGTAAATGCTGCTGTCCAACCTCCCCTCACCCCTCGTTGCACTCTCCACCCTCCCTTCTTGTCCGTGCCTAACTCTAACGTTATTGGAATTCGTGGAACCTCTTTCTCTCCCTAAAGTCTGCGTAATACTAAAGGAATTTAATAAAAGTGAACCAGCGGAAGTCGTAGAAGCTCCTACTTTACTAATACTTCAAAACAATCGATAAACGGAGCTTTAGAAAATGAATAAAGAAACGCAAGTCTCCACTGAAAGATGAAATAAAAATGAAACAAGATGTTTATGCTACGAAATTTGTCCACTGTATGACGGAAAAAAATCTTTCGGATGATAAGATTCTTTACCCAATCCCTTTCTCAGGTGTAACATATTTGGTGACGTCACCTTCCAGTGGTCGAAATTCTTCTTTGAGGGTGTACTTTGCCACGTATCCTAATATATAAATATAAATATAATAAATGTAATATTCTTACGAAATATTTTTTTCTTTTTTGTGTGTGTGTTTAATTAAAGAAGTGTTAATGAACCCGAGACTCGGAATTTCTGAAGCGGAAAAAATGGAGAGAAATCATGCATAAATGGGGGACAAGGGTGGGGGGTAGTCGTGTCTAGTTAGCCCGGAGGCCTAAAGTGGGGCAATTAGCGCAAACGATTGTAGCGTGTCGTGTGTTTTTGAGAATTTTTTATGCGTGTTTTATCTCTCGATTATTCTTTCACCTTGGGAGGGTAAGAAATTGAGAAACGCAACGAATGTACCACGCGTGTTTCCAACAATGACACGAGGACACCCCAACACGCATGGATCTTATCAGTATGTCCCTTATTTCCCGTTTAACATATTTCGAAGGCCTTTTTTCTTTTTTCTATCAAGCGATTTGAATGGAAAGGAGCGAACTACGCAATTGTAAAATATGTCCCAGGAGGGGGAGGTGAGGGTAGTTTATTGTTAACAACCCTCACCCTTATTCGATTATTTAAACACTTTTCGTTGATTATATCTCCTTGCTATTTCGTTCTTTCGCTTTTAAATGCATAAGAAGGACGAGAATGTGTAAAACTAAATAGCTTGACGAAACTGTAACAAGCAGACCTAATTAAGGACAAATTAAGGAAATTTGTGTAACGCTCTTACTCTTGCATTTAACTGCGTCAATTACACAACTGTGACGTAAAATGTGCACAAACTCAAAAATGTTTTCCCTGGAACAAAATAAAATTACCTTTTGCAAATTCCATTCAATTTTTGGGGGGCAAAATTGGTCGGCTATAAGTAATTGTCGCAATGATTTTCCAAATTTGATTCGCAACCAGCAATCGTAGAAAAATACAAAATAAGTTTCACTCACTAGCTTAAAATAATTAAGTAAAGTGTCACTTAGCCAGCCAATTTTTATCGCATTTCTACTAAAAAAAAACGTTTCTTTGCACCGGTTGGACACAAAATCCCAGAGTTCAAGGTTCGCAGTTCACAAGTTCAAGGTTCGAAGGTCAAAGTTTATTACATTATAGCTTCTTCAAGACATCAGGTCCTGTTTCAAGAAACATAGGCGTTTTTATCAATGGAGGGAAAAATGGAAGCTTGTTTTACATTTTTCTAAGTCACGCGGTCGATGTTACTGTCTAATTTAAGAAAAATTAGTTTTTAGGCAATCTTGTAGCGTCCGAGAAAAAATCCTTTATATCCGAAATACTGTAACATCGCTGCAACACTTGATTCTACGTTTCTATCACATTTGCACAGATTTCTTTACTCTCAGCATGTAAAGCCGTCTAAAACATTACTAAATGTCGGAAAATTCCTTTGTGACACGCCGTTGTGACATGAATGTTAAGCGTGTCAGTATTCGCATGTGGGACATGCTCCTACACAACTTTCGTGTCTCCTTTTTTTCCATAAATTTTGCAACAAATGCTCGAAAGGGAACTTTTGTCATGTCGCCCTTTCCAACTCTTTTATCTCACATGACACCTTTTCCCTAGCCTCATCTCAACTTCGTGACGTCATCAGTCGATTCTCCTGAACCTCCTCACACGCTTTATCCCCAACAATAGAAACCATAACAATCCTGCAATCGATACTTGTCATGTAACATACGCTGGCCCTTCATTAAAACCATATTAAGTATCCTATGACGTCACACTGACCCCACCTATTCTCACACGTTTAATTTTCGTATTTCACCTTAAAGAGCACTAACAGGTCGCAGCGAAAACACAAAAACTACCTCTTACGGTCTAAAACTCCAAATTCCACCTTATTTTCTACTTACTTTAAATAAAACTCTAATGAAATCAACGCTCATACACTCTTTGACGCTTACCAACCTCTACCTTTCATTAAGATTCATTGTTGCCCTCCCGAAACTCCCAGAGCGTGGTTGGCCTTCCCTTTCGTTCGGAACATTCATTATTACCCATGCGAAGCCTTAAAACCGCGGTAGCCTGTCTTCCCCTCGAAAGATTCACTATTGCAACTAGGTAGCGGAAAAACCGCGGTTCGACCTGTCGTTTTTTCCCCATAAAAAGTCAGCGCTGCCCTGACAAACTTTTAAGTCTTCGTTATTAGCGGGTTGCCGTTACCTTTGTGCATTCCTGTGAGTTTATCCTTAAGTACGGTGAACTCGTAAATCTTGCCGAATTCTTCAAACATGGGTCTTAGGTCGTGTTCCTCTAGATGGCGCGGAATCTGGCCCACGAAGAGTTTGATAGCCTCGGGGTCTTTCTGGGTGTTGGACGGCGAGTCACTCATGGGTTGGAAGTAATGGGCGGTGCTGGTGGTCGTGGTGGTGGTGGAAGTGGGCGTGTTGTAGAACATGGCAGGTGGCGTGCCGGCGACCGTCATCACCGGATGGTGAGCCGCCAAGAGGGCGTGGCTACTGACAGCAACCGCCGGCGGAGGCGCCCCTGCGGCGGAGTACGGATGATGGTGATGGTGGTAGCTCATGAGCGCCGCCCCCGTCACGGCGGGGAACGACGCTTGGGACAAGAGTCCGGCTCCGTGATCGCCTGGGGCCATGGCTGGGTGATGATGAATCAGCATGCTCAATTGGCACATCAACTGGCTTCAACCTTTCACGTGAAACAGAACGTTACCGAACTTTGCACTAAATCCTGTCACCGGCGGCAGCGAACGCGATTCCAAAATCCTAGCGCAATTCGCGTGGCACTTTTTCGTTTTCTCTTTTTATTGCACAATCGCTTTTTCCAACTTTTGGCGCCTGGGGAGGAGGGACCCAACGCTATTGCTTTGGGTATCTTGAAAAACGTATCGATCAAACCTTTAAAAACTTTGTCACCCCCCAACTTTGGCGCGTATTCTCACCCCTTTGAACTTAAAAGCCGAGGACGTAACAGAAAAATCGATCACCGTTTCGCTTATCACACGATTTTCGGGATTCTGCCCTTCAATATATCTTTCGCGCGTTGCACAGAAATTCAGCCACCCCACAGTTGCTGGTAAAATATTTCTTGCGAAAAACGCAAAAGTTTCGCAGCAAACTTGAGTCCCAAAAAATTGGGAGGGCGGGAGGGTGAGAAGCAACGTCGTACGCGCACACGCACTCTTCCAACGCAACTTACGCACTAAACTCGCACAAACTTGACATTACCGACTTCACTTGGGAAAGAAAACCCCCTACGGGCACAAAAAGACCTTGCCACCCCTTCACCCTACCGGCGACAACAATCCCCCTCTCTCTCCTCCCCCTCCCTTTTTCGCTTCTATTTTTCATTCCCAGTGTACCCAATGGCTATACAGTACATACGAGGGGTCCCATTTTACCCCTCCCCCCTGTCTTTCTCCCCTCAAACTTATTCTTACACCCCTCTAGTGCAACTTGGATAAAGGATTTCTTTTTTTCTTTTTTTTATTCATTCTCTCATATTCCTTTTTCTGCTTCCTTCCTTTCTTCACCCTCATTAGTGAATAATCTTAGCTTTTAAGGGGCGAATTTCCGCTTTTTTAAGTCCTCATTGAGCGGGTACAGCTTTTATAGCCTTAGAGAACCCTGAACTTGCTGACAGCACCGTATTTCTCTTTTACGTTTTTCAAGGCCGTTTGGAATGGAAAATGGAGAAAAACACATTCAGGTGCAACAAAGTACGGAAGCGTGTCCAGAAATACTTTCTTGATTAGTTACAACCTTTAAACACTTTTATGTACAATGTTTATGTCTTAATTCCTTTATTATCTGCTTTTAAATAAATTAATGTCACCATGAAACGTTCAATAAGTTTCTTGAATAATTCTCGAATAAATTTATAACACAAAATTTCCTACTATATTTTTGACTGATGCAAAGCGATAATTTAATACAAAATACAAATAAATAAATACAGAATATCACCGCGTAACGTTCAATCAAGTTTCCTAATTAATCTTGTTTAAATTTCTTTGCAAAATTTCGTACATATTTTTAGCCTCTTGCGACACTAATAGCTCGTTGCCTCATCAAAACGTTTTGACAATAAATACTAACAAATTTCATACATTTTTATACATTTTCGTCAAATTTTTACAAAATTCCTTGAAATACACTTCTTCGAAATTTCTCTACACTTATTTAATAAAAAACAGTTGAACAGTGACAACTGATGTAAAAGCCTGCATTTTAGTTTACTGAAACGGAATTTTTTCAACTATTTCTTTTAACGAATTCCTACAAAATTTTCTAAATGTACGCAACGCGTAGTAAAAGCAACACAATTTCTTAAAATAAGAGAAACTTAAGTAAAAAAAAAAGAAAAGAAAGGAAATTCGAAGAAGAAAAGAGGTAGGATAAAACTAAAGAAATGATGGAATGGGTTCAAATTGGGGTTGGACCAAGTCCTAGAGGGTGTTCACCCCCTTCTACATTCGTGTCTTCCCCCCTTTGCGACCCTTGGCACGTTTCTTGCACTGGGTGAGTCATCCGCTACTACGTTACGGAATCAGCCTCTTTCTCTCTTATCTTTCTCGTCCTGCATCTCACTCTTTCCTCCCTCTCTTTCGATCCTTCCAATAGAGGAATACATTCAAGCTCGTGATACTGCAACAGTTTTCTCAATGGAAATTGATCCATAACCCTGCCCTGGACCATTATGACATTGTGGGACTTGGAGGGTAAGTTTCATATATGGTAATATGCTCATATCAAAGACGCTGAAGTCGAAAGAGATTAGTTGGAGAAAAGGACACATTTTTCAGGAGAAAACTGAGTAAAGGAAGTACAGGTTAAGTATTGTTATATAGAAGAATAACTGGCATTCAATAAACGTTCCTCATTTGTTAAGGTAAAATATGAATGCATTTACTATCAAGCACCATGCGCGTACTACGGTACTCATAAAAAAATTACCCAAGCGAGCACTCCTGCTCTAAGCATACGGCATTGAGCACAACGCATGTTTCCTTGGTAGCTACGCGAGCCATTACACGCAACTGGTCCTGTTGTAGTCCACACAGCACTGGGCAACAATGAAAGTTCCCCATTGCGAGAGTCTGGCGTGGGTTACGGAACATTCCCGAAAGGATGGACACCGCTAACTCAGGTGCCGTGGTGCCGTGTAGTTAGTATAGGGAGATTACTACTAGTCGTTTTCTTACGAATAACTGTACTGGTCACGAGAGGGAAAAGGCGGCTTACAATATCACGGAAGTCTAATTAAGCTTACTGACGCTGATAGCTTCGTAACGCAATGAAAGGACTTGTTTAATTCTAATCAGCGTGAGCATGACTCTTCGTCGACTTCCATTGACAATTTCCTGATTATTTTACAGTCACTGCTTAACGAAAGGACGTGAAGTAATGGTTCGAACGATAAAAACGGCCCAAGCAAACGGATCCGTCTAGGCAGACGGTGTTCGGCAACAATGAATGTTCCCCTTCCCCAGCGTTCCTCGGTGGTTACGCGAGCGACTGGTTTTACTCCAACCAACAATAAAACACTAAGCAACAATAAAAGCTTTCACTGCGAGTCTTGCATTGGGTTGCGGGATATTACCGACACGATGGTACAGGACAATCTCACTTACGTGCATGTAGCCAGCATTGGGTCATTTCCATATAAGAATACATGTACATAACATTATAGATACTACATTAGGGTACATATACCATAGAATGTAGTGCGGTGTCCTTCTCAATTTTATTTGGAACGTTCCGTTCCTGCCAGGCTTTCATAATAGAAAAACTTTCGTATAGTATGTACCACAGTACAGTAATGAGCAAAAAAAACTGTACTTGCCAATTCACAGAGGTCTAATTAAGCCTCTCGAGGCTGATTTACTTTCATTAAGGGGTGAAGGGGCTTGAAGCTTCAACCAATCGCTGTCCATATAAAAAGGTAGACCGCGAAGTTTGAAACAAAATGTTATTTAAATAGTGTATACACGATACAGTGAAAGATGTAGAAGTATTGACGGTGACAGTTCTTTCATCCTGTTCAGGCTGCACCATATTTTTTGGCTCACATTTCTTGTAATTCTTTTAAAGATAGACGTCGCAATTCTCGTAAAGATAGACCGGGCATTTTACTTCGATAGTTAAGTTTTTTTGCTATTTACCGAGTTGAAGTGGCCTTTGTAAAATATAGTTCATTTCTTTAGTGAATATTGTTCTATTCTTCCAACCAATTCAGATGTGTCAGTTATAATTTCGTTCACAAGGCAAAATTCGCTTTCAAAATTCGCGGTCGACCTTTCACTTTGTAAACGATTGATAAAGCCCTTTCGCCCCTTAATGAATGTAAATCAGCCTCGAGAGGCTTAATTAGACCTCTGCGAATTGGCAAGTACAGGTTTTTTTGCTCATTACATGAACCTTCTCTAGTAAAATGTATCTTCGGTATTCATGGTTTAACAGATCTCGTTCAATTTACGCGACTTGAATACAAGTCGACTGTTGACGCGTTTCCCGCCATACAAGCGATACGTCGTTGTTCAGAAGTTCATTATTGGTATTTGTCTCCGAACGTGACGTCAGTTCACTTCAAAAGAATCAACTTTACTTCATCAAATTCGCTGGAAGTTTAACTGACTTACTAGCTTAATACTTACTAAATGACTAGGTTTGCAATTACGAATATTCTTCGACTAGCAAATCTTCATTTACATGAACTTCTCAACACTGTCTTCCCCCTTTTCACCTACTCCTCGAGTCGTAAATATTTCGGGTCATTAGCTTACCATCGCAAAATCAATTAATGACAGGAACGCTCTTTCCAAGCGTTTCTTTTGTGTAAGGATCTAGATTTCAACAATTTCACCATTTATATTCCCTGTATATAGGGCTATGCAGCGTGATTATTCGTTCGTTTCTAGTTGGACAGAACTTCATTATTGTTACGAAATGTGTTTTTCAAGTAAATAGCACAACGCGAGAGGAAAGTTTCAGATTCGGAAGCTGTGCAACGGATCAATGGACACATGGCACGTGGTCTGTTGGCAAAAAGAGGTTTCAAATTTACACTCAGTGGTTTTGTGTTACATTAAGCTTCGGGGAACATGAAACCTATCGATGCGTAGAGATCTCCTGTAAGTTGAACTCAACCGTCGCAAACCATAACAACGCCGTTCGGCTTAAAATAAAAAAGTAAAATTCCTTGAAAATCTAAAGCTTCTGCATAATTCCCATAATTCTGCATAATTCTGTTACGGACGATTCCATGTAAAAGTTTTGTTGGAAAATTTTTGCATATCCTATTCACTGTTTCTCAAAATATTCTTGACAGCAACGTTTTAGCTGATAATCCCTAAATAATCTAAACTTTAAACTCTACTATAGTAGAGTTTAGGTATTATCAGGTAAAACTTTGCTGTCAAGCAACTAAATTAATTAAAATATATTTTCCAAAATGAATTATTTTGGAATATTTCCAAAATATTATTCCAAAGCAAATTATTTCAAGGATTTTTATCCTTTTTGAAAACAATTTCTTCTCTAAAAAGCACCGTCTATCCTGGATTAGGAAATAAGAAAATAACCAACGCAGCATGGATAGAGTTAACAAAAACGTGACCCTAAGTTTTTTTACTAACCGAATGAATGCCCGAAAAAAGGTGTGTGTGTGGGGGGGGGGGGGGAAGGCTCATGAAGTAAGTATTAATTATTTTCCGCACGCCGAGCAGCTTGGGGCAACTTGCTCGGATTCGGCGGAGTTTCAGTGGGACATATCAGGTAATCGGATCTGCACCGGAGCTCCCTGATTGTGTTATTTGATAAAGCGGGGCGGAAAGTTGCTGTAAGAGAGAGAAGAAGTGAGGGGTGGGGGGCAGTCGAGTTAGTAGCAGCTGATAGTGGAAAAGTTCCGCTTTTCCACCCCTCTGTCTTCATCTCTACCCAACATGGGATGCGCGTTTCATCAAGGGGTGCGTTGGATTCATCCGGGAACTTGAAATAACGTCCTAAAGGGTGCGTGTGAACTGCAAGGCGAGCAATGCGAGTCCAATTGTTCGCCGGGATCTTTTCTAATGCACAATCAAAAGGGATGCCTCCGTTCACTACAACAAGGGTTCAAAGGGGTGCCAAGAGTTTCTTCTCTGACCCCTTTAAATATCATATGGGAAAAACTGGGTCTTGTTCTCTCTCATTCTCGCTAACTTTCGGGGGGGGGGCGAATTCGGCGCGAAAGCAAAAGGGGTAGGGGCATATCTTCTAAGCGGGTAAACGAGGGGGGAAAATACACCTAGTTTCAAACATGCCTTTGATCCGAAACTGGATTTACATACATGCTTTCGAAAGACTCTTGCAATACTAGAAATAGGGTGAGGAGGGTGCAAACCACAAGGGTTAATGCTATTTGGCCAAAACAGTTCGAAGTTTCGAGTTGATCTTTTGAGTGATATACGGGCCTAAGGAGACAGCTGGACAATATGGAATTATGAATTTGGACGGGGCACCGTTTTACTTTGTGTGCTTTTCACCCTGGAAAGAAAAAAAGGGTTATAGCGGTAGGGGGAGGCTTTTATTAGTGTCTGCCACTCTTCAGGTAGCTGAGAGCTAACGACCGGAAGTGTCAATGGGGCAGTGTATAAACAAATAGATACTAAAACTTCCTGCTTTCATGTGCCATTGCACGGACCGTTTTGTCTGGTCCCGCCCAATTGTCGTCATCACATCATAGTACGATAGCAGCTTTCAGAAACCGAAATGCCGGATAATCCAACATGTCAGGTAACTCGTCATAAAACCAAACTACCAGCAAATGAGTCTATAGGAAAACGTACGGCATTCCGCAACAATGAATGTTCCCACTGCTCCTGGAGCTCCTTAGCGCCTATCTATAGAGTACGGTAGTACTCTATATAATGCATTCGAGGTGGGAAAAAAGGGACTCGGTTTTCTCTGAAACGACACAAGCTACTGGTACGTGTTAGGTACCGAAAAATGCAGGAAAAAATCCTGTAGACTGATTTATATTTTGTTTGTCTGTGAGTTTTATGAGAGGGCAGATATTCGTAATCTTTTGGAAAACTTCTTGCATTCCATTCGCATTCTTTCGTACACTTTTCGTTGCTATTGCCACGCTAAGAAAAGAAAGGGTTCAG
>JAHZNP010000254.1:0-91042 GCA_020615345.1 Triops cancriformis
TAGCACCTAAAGCATTTCGATCAGCGCTTCAGCCCAAACAGCATGTCAGGAGTGGTTAAAAAGATCCGTTCTTCAAACGTACGATATTAAGATTTACTTGACCAAGCTTTTCCGTAATTTCATTGAAAAAGCCGATTCGCCAACATTTTTCGTCAATTCGCCATCGTTGGCGAATTTAAGATAGGGTTGGACACCCCTGCTTTAGACTATCCCGGGATCCTGTGCTAATATTGTAAGTATATTACATTTAATCGTTATTTGCTGTACGATAAGACAGTTTTCATGGCGAGTCTTGAGCGCAACTCGAGTTAAAGTTCGTCATCGTTTGTCATTTGATGCCCCATTAGCGAGTTCTGAGCGAAGTACAGAGCTCGGGCGAATTGGTAGACATAGGGAGTACGCATTTTAAGCTGAGTTTCACCAAAGAATAGTTTTTCGAGGTGATGTTCCGACAACAGGTGATGCTCACAGAAGAGAACAGTCGTTCTCTTCTTTACCGTTTCTGACCCTCCAACTTCTTGTATTGAAGAACACCCTAGGTATCGCCTTTCGGACTTCGGTCTAGAGCATTTCGTTTCATTAAATCGTACGTTGATCCTCGTATCGAACATTGCTACAGCAGTATAACTAGTGCATAATAAATAAAATTCGCAAAAAGTATCTAATAACTGGTTTTAGTGTAAAACTAAGTTTGTCGTTGTCACCTTTCAGGTCTATTTGTATTTTTGTCTTCTACAGTGTTTGGGAACAGGAAAAATCGGTTTCGCTACAGAATAATTCAAATTAGCGTTACCACGGCAAAGTTTGGCCTTCCCAGTCCAAAAAGCTACCACTTTGTTCTCTCTTCAAGTTTTGTACTGTTTTCAGCATGGAGGTTGCTGACTCTTCACCTGGTAATACAGCGCCAACGCCGCCCATGTCAGTTATAACCTATGAAGCAGTTATTAATCATTACGCTTTTGCAATAAGTATGGCGTTAATGTTATAGGGGTGAATTGTAGGGAGTTTACCCATCCAGGATGGATAGCCACAGCGATGATATTTGGTTTCTCGAATGCAATGCATCTTGTTATCATATTAAGCGCTGCCTTTAAGGAAAGTCAATCAGTTTAATAGGTATGTTACTGCGACCGTAGAGTCGCGATAGAAATACTTTGCTACAGTAGTAAGGAATGCCGCTTCCTCTCAAAGGGAATACTAATTTCTGTACTTCAGGGCTTGAAGTTAACGAACCAGCTCCTGAGCTCATGTTCACAACAATGGGAACTTCAGCGTTTGTTTCGTTTTGCGGTTGAACGCGTTCTAACAATGGAAGGAAAGCCTGTTCAAAGGAAGTAATACAAAGGTGTATTTATTTTCACAATTCTGTTCTATGTTATCGTACTTGGGTAACCAAAAGGGGACCAACGGTATTGGTAGTATAAGTTTCCAGTAACTTCTCAGCAGTTTGATCTTCGAATTTAGGGGCACCGATGTATATTCCAGCGTTGTTGATTAACACGTTTAGGCCTTCGTCGGCCACGCGTTCTTCAACTGTCTTAGCAGCATTTTTTATCGACGCAGGATCAGACACGTCTTGAGGAAAATCATTTTTAATTTGCCAAAAATAGTGTAAATAATATGAACCATTACAAGTGCAATTCTGTTTGTGTTTTTTATATATATTATCGATTTCTAAACTTTGGGATGTCGTAATAGAATGGGACCAGAATAGGTGCAATTTAGCTGACGAAACTTTTAATAAACACATTATGATCGTTTTAACTATTCGAGTATTTAATTAGTGAATATTTATGGATAGTGAAGTAATTTAGCAGTATTATACCTAGTTGCACAATCTGTATTTTGGAAGTGTCCCTTGCCAAGTCCTGTAGTGCTTTGGCGTCGTCAGGCGACCGGCAAGTTGCGAAGACTAATGTCACTTCCGGTAACAATACCAGTTGTTTCACGAGATGAAAGCCTATGCCTCGATTAGCACCAGTTACTAACACATTTCCGGATACCATGGTAAGAACTCCTGTTGTTCTACTCGTCTTTCCTACACTGGAACAGAACAGGAATTCTACTACATTATCTATCTCTGTCAACGGGCGATAAGGCTGTTTCCTCATTAGCTGGATGACTAATCACTTCCAGCTATCAGTGTAGTGTATTGTTGTTCTTCTGAGCTCTTTGCGGCGCAGGAAATTGAAACGTCTTTACTGCAATTTTTTTTTGACCTTGTGAGGCACATTGAATCTGCGCAACTAATCTTGAGACTGTGAAACACATCTCAGACAACGAATCAAAGTGGCGACAATGTGAACGCGCCCAATGAGGAGAGTCGTTTCGTTTCCAGCGTTTGCAAGTTTCTAAAAAGATTGAGTCATTTGATCAGATCAGACTAGATCGGTAGCGCCTCGAATGCTTCAGTCAACTCAACCTTAGGCGAACAAGTTTTCGATTGGCTGCAATGATGTGAAATCGATGTTGTGGTTGAACATATCACTTAATACGTACGTACAGAGTTGTGATTTTATTGCCAAAAATATCTCTGTTATTTACGTTTTAGGATCATTGAATAAAATTAATAGATTTTTAGACCCAATCTAGTTTTTTGAAAACTTGCTTGCTTTGGTCGGATTGGATTGATAAGCTTTGTCCAACTAATGATAATGATCTAGAAAAGGATAAAAATGAAACTCGGGAACACAGTTCCATCCGACACATAAAAATGGCATATCTCTACCTCATACGAACATCTAATTAGGAGAATGTAACCTTCGTTTTTAACAAGCTAAAGAGAAGTTAATGAAGTGGTAGTATCTTGTGTATCCTGGTGAATCCAGGTTGACAATACTGAGAAAAGTATTAAAATTTAATAACGAATTAAACATATGTTTTTTATTATTTGTGTTTTATTTCATTTCTTTGAGTAAGCTCTGTTGGTAAAAAAACCCCGCTTTTTTAAGCTTTAAAACTTCGGCAAACTGCATCCAGTGTCGTATACATTCAGTAATTTTGAAAGAAAGCTCTAGCCGGTTTTACCACGGCACCACTTCGCCTTTCCAGTTCAGAAAGCTTCCAGTTTGTTCACTCTTCAAGGTGTGTAACGTTTGCACAACCGAGGCAGCGCATTCTTCAGCTGTCAACTCTCCAGTAGGACCGCCCATATCAGTAATTACCTACAGTTATACGTTACGAAAATCATTTTCGTTTCGAACGACACGAAGTTAAAAAATCTGCCCAACTTACCCATCCAGGATGGATACTGATAACAGTGATCTTCGGTTTTTCTTCTGCGACGCCCATAGTTACCATGTTAAGAGCGACCTTTCGGAACGAAAAATGGTTTTACAGTAGTTTTAAAATCCGAAACGAAGATCATTGATCTCCAGATAATTTACTTTGCTGCAAAAATAAGGAATTCCACTTCCGAAATATTGTAAGACTGTCTTGTGTATATCGGCCCCTGCTCCGAATGAACCAGTGATTGAGCTGATGTTTACCACAATCGCATTCTTAGCATCGGTTTCGTTCACTGGCGGAATTTCAGCAGCTTTCTCCAACAAAGGCATAAATGCCTATACAAACATTAAGATTGTAACGCAAGGATTAAAATTTTACACATAAATACTGCAGTACTTATTGTCTTAATCTTACCTGGATGACCAAAAGCGGAGCTACGGTGTTAGTGTGGTAGTTTTCCACCATTAATTCAGCTGTTAGTTCTTCCAACTTGGGAGCGAAGCGGAAAATACCGGCATTGTTGATTAACAGATTAAGTCCTTTGTCTCCGATCTTTTCTTGGACAGCTTTTGCAGCGCTTTTGATCGATTCTCCATTTGACACATCTTGCAATCATATGATAATTAATTTAGGTAAATAAATGAGGTTTGAATGTTTACCTAACTGCAAGATTTGCACTTTCGGATTTTCTTTAGCGAATTCTTGCAAATCTTTCGCACTGTCAGGCGAGCGACATGTTGCAAAGACCAATTCTACTTTGGGTAGTAATGCAAGTTGCTTCACAAAATTGAAACCGATACCTCGGCTGCCACCAGTTACCAAAACGCTCCCGTGGACCATTGTTGTACGCTGCGTGTTCTCTCACAGACTGATGTACTTTAAGTTATTTGGGTAGTACTAGGGTAGCCTCCCTAGGTTCCGTCGATTTCATCAAAAGAGGACCTATTTTCCAAAAGAATTCTTTTATCTCTCCTTCCTGTCTTCCTTTGAGTCATTTTTATCTTATCCCCTTTGTGTTCAGCCCTACACCTGACTTTCGTGCTAACGATGGTGTAAGGTAAGCCCGGGGGGTTCTTGGCTGTGTAACGTGCTTTCTAGAAAGATGGCTTCTCCATTGAATACGCTTTTCGGTGTCAAGGATGTAACTCCCACTGTTCCATGTGAGAATTCCTGAGAAAGAACAGTTTCAACACGCTCGAAGAAACAGATCTGCAACGTCACGGTGATTACGAAGAATAGAAACAGATTATGGAGACTTCTGGGGTGATGTGGTGGAGGTAATATTTGTATCCACGGTTGTAGTTTATTTCGGACAAGAGTATTCAAATAGAACTCAATTTGTCCTTCTAACAGTTGGTCGAAAATTATAGTCACCTTATAGTGAATGACTACGCATAAATCCGGGTTATCGCGTACGCTGACCAAAGTAGAGATTCATTGCTTCTCACTAAAGGAACCACAAGCTGCTTCACCAAATTTAGGCCGATACCGCGGTTTCCGCCGGTCAGTAAGACATTTTCGTGAACCATGACAGTAGCTTGCGTCAGGTGCACTGGACTCTTACGACGATTAAGTCTTATATGGGCGTCAGAGAATCTGTTGACTCATGGGATGCCCCCTTTATTTGTTTTCTTTTATCTTTGCTTTTAGGTTTCTCTTGTCTATTTTATCTTCGTTTCTTTGAGCTCCTTGTACTATACTAAGTGGGACTGTTTAGTTTACACCGATTGTGTTTCAGAAGAATACCCAATGCAGTGGCGGTCTTTTAAAGGGCAATGGACACCACCAACGCATATAGAGATTTTGATGGATTATTATAATCTACATTATTCTAAGAATAAAGAATTTTGTTTCGATTTTTTCTGACTGTTTTGGAGATATTTATTTCCTAAATATCTTTGCTATTATTTTGCACATGAGAAAAACAAACATATATCTGGAACTAGATTTTTCGCCCATTTTTATAAGATAAAGTTATTTTTTGGTGTCCATTGCCCTTTTTAACTCTTGGAGATCGGGGGGGGGGGAGGGGGATTCGTGTATAGTGGGAAGACAGGCTTATTTTTAGTGTATTCGAAATTAATGTGTCTGATGTTCGGGGTGTAAAGTCTTCCGTCAGATAATCGGTGGGAGGATGTCACCTCCCAGCCCCTCCATAATCCTTACCCACTGCACAGTTGTACGTCCGGTACTATTTAACCTCCAAGGAACTTAGTACGGTACCCTATAGAATTTTTTTTTTGCTTTGTCATCTGACGAAAAATTTGGTGTCAAGTGTGAGTTGCTTTATTTTTGGTGAAATCGCTGACGCCGTTTAGCATGTGATTCTCCTATACCACGGTTAGTTGCACCGTAGCCGTAAACAGAACGTACCTATTGACTACCTATTCAATTGTATGAACTGTTTTTGTCGCGTTAATAGTAAAAGAATATAATTCTTCAAGAATTCTAATATATTACCCTGCACATTTTTGTGCAGGATAATGTATTAGAATTTTATTCTGTATTTTCTCGATAGTTTTCCAAGTAGGATGTGAACTTTTTTCAAAGGATAGATGTAACAATCTATCGGTACTTACGGCATTATAAGTACAATATGTTGAAACACATGTCACCTTACCAAGGCACCGTTTGGCCTTCCCAGTTTATGAAACCACCCGTGTGCTCGCTTTTCAAGTTTTGTAAAGTTTTCACAATGGAAGAAGCACTTTGATCGCCACTTAGTTGCCCATGAGGACCGCCCATATCCGTAATCACCTACGTAAGATTCTTTAAGAATGGAGCTTAGAGATATAAAGTATGAAAAATTGGTTATTACCCATCCTGGGTGCAGTGCTACTATGGTTAAATTCGGTCGTTCAACCGCAACACATCTTGTTACCATGTTAAGAGCGGCCTGTATCAAAAATCAAATAAAATACTGTTACTGCCAAACAATGATACAGTGCTCATAGTGAGTTAGTGTTCATAGGTCAAAGTCTGCAACTAAAAAAAACATAAAAAATAATATCCACAAAGACAATTAAATGTAAAATATGTATTCATAAACTAACAAAGCTGTAAAATCGAAAGTAAAATTGCAGAAAGTCATGAAAACGTAGAAAATATAAAGGAAAAAAGAATCATGGATATGATTAATATATAATATTATTATTATATATTAAATTACGACAGCGAATATCATGGATATAAAATTACGACAGAGAATTAGGACATACCTTACTACAGAAGTAAGGCATCGCGTTACCAATGGAATCTAACCCCCTTCGATGCAAATCCTGAATATTAGTCAGCGATCCACCGACAGAGCTAATGTTCACAATCGCTCCATTTTTCGCTGCTGTTTCACTGGCTGGTTTGGTTTCAGCCGCTTTCTCCAACAGCGGAAGGAAAGCCTTATGAAAATGATTACCAGAAGCTTTTTATACATTTGATGGTTTTACTTGTGTAACCATAAGCGGAGCAACGGTGTTTGTAGCATAATTCTCCATTAATTTGTCAGCGGTGAGTTCTTCTCCTTTCGGAGCGTATCGTAAAATCCCGGCATTGTTAATCAGCATGTTGAGACCTTTGGCGCCCACTTTCTCTTCAACGGCCTTGGCGGCATTCTTGATAGAGTCAGCATTAGATACGTCTTTGAACGAGAAATAATTCTTTACTCTAAGTTGTCGAATAGTGGTAAGAGTAATATACCTAGTTGTAGAATTTGAATCTTGGGGTTTTCTTTCGCGAATTCTTGTAGATCTGTCGCGTCAGTTGGCGAACGACAGGTTGCTACGATTAGTTCTACGTCTGGCAGCAAGGAGAGCTGCTTTACGAGGCTAAGGCCGATACCCCGGTTAGCACCAGTCACTAGTACGCTTCCAGAAACCATAGCTTCAGGTTTTAGTCCTTACCGACACGATCGACTGTTTCGTACTGTCTGTTTAGAGACGACTGAAACGTACACGGGTCCACATGTGTCTGTAGTTAGGCGCGTGATAAGACTATCGATATGAGTGCGATAAGAGCCGATATAGATGCACTGTCGTGTACCTTAACCTCTTTCTGCGAAGGGTTGTGTTCCGACGAATCTTGTACTGTGTAATGTACAGTACAGTTCAATGTAAAATACGTTTATATGAGACCTACCATTCGACCAACATTAGAAAATTCATGCGAGTTTGAAAGGGGGGTGGCGTGGATGAGAAAGTATCGTAGTCAATGAGAAATTAAGTTAGGCAAGGAAGTATGTTCTCAGTTTGCTGGTAGAATTCGTGAGCGATTTCGAGAATCTGAGGAGAAAGGTAATGGGAATACAAATTTTAACGTAGTTGATGGACAACTTCAAATAAGCTTCTTCCGTTTAGTAGCGATTCTTAAAGGGCAATGGACACCTAAAACGCAAATAGAGATTTTGATGGGTTATTATAATACACATTATTCTAAGATTAAATCATTTTGTTTCGTTTTTTTCTGACTAGCCGTTCTGGAGATATTTATTTCCAAATTTTTGGCCTTTTACCGCCATGGGAAGCGTGACGTCACGTGCGTGAAATTTGAGTTTCATGGACAACGGACACCGAAAATGCATATAAATATTTTGATGGATTACTATAATAATCATTATTCTAAAAATAAAGAAGTTTGTTTCGATTTTTTCTAACCACCAGTTCTGGAGATATTTATTTCCAAAGTTTTGGCCTTTTCTCGCCCTTGAGAATGAATCGTGACGTGATGTGCATGAAAATTTTAATTTCAGAATTCTTATTTCCTAAATATCTTCGTTATTATTTCGCACCTGGGAAACAGAAACATATTCGGAAACTAGATTTTTTGCTCGTTTTTATAAGACAAAGTTGTTTTTGTGTGTCTATTGCTCTTTAAGGCCACTGGGTACCTCTTATTTGACACTGGGAGGCGAACAAATCGCGTTGAAGGTTTATCCATAACTGTTGAATGTTTTCCGATAATTTCTCGACCAAAAATTTGCCTTCGACCAATAGTTAGGCCCACTGTCAGTTATATTGTACTATGACATAATACATCTATAGTACAATACATAAAGTCGGCAAAGTTCTCTATTTCATAATCCTTACATTCGTTTTTTTTCGGTTTAATAACTTAGGTTAATAAAACTTAAAGGGATTTCTAAGCCATTATTCCTTGAAATTGTATTGATAAAAGCATTAGCACAGAACAATGAGAATTGTTCTATTGCGTTGGGAAACGACCGTCGTAAACCGCTTTCTATTTCCAGGATAGCTTACGGGTTTAAGATGGCATTGCATATTAGCAATGTGTGCAACGGAAGTGGTTTAGTTTTGTCGCTGCCGTCTACAACATAGCGTCGTCTGTCTTGCTTTACCCTCCGCAGAAAGAAGATGCATGCAGAGTACTTGGCAGTTACACTCTGGGCCATATGTAAGTATCAATGTAACTGTTACCTTACATTCAGGAAGATCGACTCGTAAATTTTTTAAACGCAGCCAAATGTATCGGGATATCAGGGCAGATGAGTAATTTTCAGTGCATTTCGCACGTTGGCAGTAATCCCAGCCTAAAGCAATTAATGAACAGTAGTACAGAACCATCCTGGTCCGTTTCTGCACTAGCATGCGCTATTTTGTGCAAAAAACGGCTCTGTATCTCGTACTTCTACGATGCAATCACCCACAAGTGCTTAACGCAAAATGTCCAAACAGAATTATCCGGCTCTTTGTGTGGAATAGCGGTGGATCAAGCTCGACTAAAATGTCAAGTGAAAGGAGAGGCATACATCGCTTTCGGAGGTAAGTGGAGGCAATTGTCAAATACTTGTATATAAAGAAATTTGTGCCAACTGATACAAACTTACGAAAATTCAGGAAAATATTCGAGCCCGATGCAATGCGTCTGCGGAACAGAGAAAGGATCCAATAATTGGGTACCATATCCTACTAACTCGTATAACTGCATTGAGACTTGTACGAAGCCCCCGTGTCAGTTTAAACTAGGATTTCTGGAACCATGTGTGCTATGCCAAGGAAATGAAACGATTTGTAACGCGACTTATAATCCGCGTAATGTCTTGGTCACTATTTGCGCAACAATAATTTAAAATCCTTTTTATGTATCTTATTTCCCCACTGGTGCATTTTTATGCATATTACTACATTAAGCAACAGTTTGAAAATTTAATAACAAACTTATATACGTGCACCGCGAAAAACATGGTATAAAGCTATCAATACTCTGCATACCTTTTTCTGTGAATTTTATCGTACACAAGCAAAGGCAGCTTTCATATTGTGTACAATAATATACTCGTGGCGCACACATTAATCCAACTGCTTGTATTTCAAAGGTTGCTAAATGATTTTGTTGATTAGTAATCAATGGTTAGCGTCAAAGAAAGGTCCACTGCGTATCGTACTAATTTAATAAACTGGTGCATTACTTCAACCCATAGCTTCATACAGGAATCTCCTGCGATATTGATGCCACAATATTACTTAGATCAATCCTTCAGATTGCAATAGTCGCACAAAAATTGGCTGGAAACCTTGATGACCTCTAATGACCTAGAACCGACTATATTATCCGTGCCCCGGAAATGGGAAAGAAGACATAAGGCTTACCGATTTAAGATACCATTGCATATTAGCGAAATGTCAGTTGCAGAACGTTTAAGTTTCCTGTAGATAATGATAGCACTTAAGCGTATAGTGTTATTACATTTCTTTGTCTCTTCCTACTAGAGGTATACACAGACCTAATACAGTAAAGGTTTCTCGTTTAGGCGTCCAGACAGGATACACTTCAGTATTAATGTATATTAAATATGCGTAAACTCCGTATGAATGTCAACAGATAGGAGTGTTTGGTATGCGTTAGTCCAATTGCAGAACGACGCCGCTACTATTATAAATTGAACATTACCGTGCTCGGACTCCGATGCGGTTTTTCCTCCTGTTCGATATTACCTATGTCTGCTTGATATAGAGAATACTGGCCAGTGAATTCACTCTTTGAAAAGACTTTTTCAAATCCTCAAAAAGTTGACAGTTATTGTGGTCAAAGATATTTAGCTAAAAATATTAATGTTTACATTAAAGGCTACTGTTGATAAAACTCAATCTTGATGCAAACGTCGTCAATTTTCTTCTATTGTATATTAAAAATATACAAACCTGATTACTGTCTACTTGGCATGGCTCATTACACGGATCGTCAATCGTGTGAATGTAGTATTGCATTGCAGTGACAGCTGTTGCGTAGTTGTTCAAGACGTTCCGTTTTTCCACCGCCCAAACGTGCACTTTGTGCAAATACTGGAAGCCATAAATGAAGGATTATATGCTATTTTACTTCCGAAAAAATAAAATAATGGAATGTATAGTGTAACATCTAATTTACTCACAACCTGGTAACACTACAAGCCATTTGACAAGAATGACAACGAAGAAAAGATTCAATGGTTCGAATCGAGATTCACTCCAATGATTTTTCGGTAATAACACTCCCTATTTTTCGACTAATCTACTCCTCTAACGAACAATGTTAGACTCTAAAAAAATCGTACACTAAATTCACAGTGTAAAATCTCGCTATAATGAAGCTTCTCCAGAAGTTTCGATAGATTTTTCAATTTCTTTGCTTGGTTCCTCCGTATTCTCATCAGGTTCATCTTCACCGACTGAATTATCACTGTAGCAACCGCAGTCTTCTCGGATGGACAACCGATTTTTCATACGACGATTCAAGGGTGGGATGTACTTACGCGGAATGATGAACGTGGACAAGTTGAATACGTCCAAAAACACTTTATAACGATCACTATAATGAAATTACGAGAAATACACTTCATTATTGCAGAAAAAGCAACGAGATGTTTGAAACTGTAACCATGCGTACCTTAAAGTCGATCTCAAGTACTGGTAACCGGAAGAACCACCTGTCCCCAATTGTTGCGATCCAATCATTCGTTGTACCAACATCACATGGTTATCTAAATGAAATAATTAGCTCAAAGTAGTTTAAGAAATATCCTTTTTTACATCGCCACTTGGTGATTAAAGAATCAATATCCATCAGCAAGCACAGTAACTGATGAGGTTGGTTGAATCGCGGCTCGTCGCGGTAAAATGTAATCATAATAGCCCCCTGGAGGGCTTTGTGGGAAAACCGACGCTCCCCTCTAGCGACCAACGCGTTATGCAACCGGACGTCAAACACCGAATCGTACAACTCTTTCTTCTTTAGCAAATCGCTCATCATATACTGGCGCAATTCTTCGTTCTTACATTCCTACGCGATCCCAAGAGTAGAAGCACAAGTTTTTAGATTAGCTTGTGTTTCTCGAGGTCATGTGAAGGTTACCTCCGCTTCGCGGCGCTGCTCTCGCAACATGCCAAACACGACTTTCTGATATTGGCCCCAGAAGTTGAAACCGTGCTCTTCCAAACCAGGTGTCCGTTCTAACCATCGTTGTACCAAATCGCAAAGTGAAGGTTCTTCCTCGGTTTGTTTCAATTGAGCCAACGCTTCAGGATCGTTACCGAATACTTTTTGATAATTTGCCTGATTGTACCGTACGCGATTTTCCTACCCAAAAATTTAAAATAATAATAATAATAAAAAGACCACCTTTTTCTTCAATAAAATTAACCAGTCAAACTTACAGGTCGGACTCCGAGCTTGTTTTCCAACAAGCGGAATTGCAGACTCTGAAAACCTGAAGCAGGAGACAAGTATTCTCGGAACTCCAAGAAGTCTAAAGGAGTCATTGTCTCCAAGATCATCACTTGATCTACCAACAACTACAACCAGAGAAAACACATCCTATTAAGTCTCCCTCTAACTCTCTAACTCAACGCAGTTTACCCGAAAAATAAGAACCACACGTTGCAAACGCTTCAGTACGTCCAGCATCTTGCATTCATCCATCTCTTGGACATTAAATTCTTTTCGAATCCAATCCAGATCGTACAAAATTTGTTTGAACCAAAGTTCATAAGCTAGAACAATCAAAACGAAAATAAAAACACGATTAGAACACGAACGATTAACCGAGATTTTACAGTTTTTTTTCTTTTCTTTTAAAGATGTGAAACATAAATACCTTGGTGAGTGACAATGAAAAGATGTTCATCATGAACCACATGGCCGTTTTCTTCGCTGAGCAGTCGTTGAGCTTTTAAAACCTTGTCCAGATGTAAATATTCGCCGTACAAAAGCCCGCCATGGTGTTCCGCCATATTAACTCCATCTTGCGCGTCCTTAGGCCTTCAAAAAGACCGCCAAATTTAATTCAACTCTTCGTCTTGCCTTTCTTATATAGCATTTCTCGCTCTATATCCTTTATTCTCGCTCTATATCCTTTATCTAGTTACAAGATACTGTCTCAACAAGTTTCTTCTAACTCCAAACTCGTTCTAAACAAGTTTTACGTCGCAACGTTTGCATAACACACCTCTATCAGGTCCATATCACGTGACCAGACTGGTTCTTCATTCCTGCAAGCTTGGCGTGTACCAAACTGTTCTTTCTATAAGTGAAACCGGATCCCTTTGCATACATTTAAATTCAACCGTTTTCTAAAAATACACTTAGGGCTTAGGCCAAGTCCTTTGACGGCCGCTAGCTTAGATTTTCACTGATAAAAAGCGGCAAGATACTTACGTATAAGAATAGCCGGCTTTCATAGGGCAGCCGTGCGGCACCTCACTGGCGTTTTCCGTCATGCTGGACAGTCAATAACGATATGTGCACTTCGCTTCCGATCGCTATACTGTGTCACTGTGCTTGCTACTGTTCGGTGTCTCGTGGCGAACTGCGTTAAGTCGCTTTAGCGAAGCGACTATGGAGTCGGCTTCTCTCCTGAATCGTAGTACTCGTTGTTGTCCCTGCTCTTTTTCTCCTTCGCTACAAACTGATTAAGAGGCATAACGAATACAAGATTGGAAGCTTAGTTGTTGCTTTTCGGTCTTTTCCACGCCAAGAAGGCGTGTTCTCGTATTCTCCCCGTTGAGGAAGGATACAAATTACTAGGCGATCTTCGCCCTAGGCCCCTTTCGCGCCCTTTGCTGTCCAAACTGGGACCCTTTTTCTCCGTTTTTCATCTGATGCAATAAGGGAAGCACCGAAGATCATGCTGGTTAAGTCCCTCCTTCTTGGTCCCCATCTTTCGCTCCACATTCTGAGAAATTCGCAGCATTCTGCTTATCTTCTAGCTTCTACTCTCGAATTCCCCGACGAAATACACGTAATACGCGTTGAAGCACATTTCGCGAAGTGCTACTAGGTATTTCTTTCGTCACTGAAACGCTGAACTCAAGTTTGTGAGCAGTCCTTAGTAGTTGCGTACAGTGATGGACGTGTTGACCTGTAAACGCAACCACAGCAAACCATGAAAATACATAAGTTGACGGGTAAATGGACTTTCCTGTCACTTTACCCAAACGACTGTAGACGTTAAACTACTAACCTTAGATTTTTTACAAGGTTACTCGGAAGTTTATGTTTAAAGGTCCGTGGTGCATTTCACTCCGGTTACCACAAATACGAAAGACTGAAACGATTTATAAGAAAGCTTACTTACCGAAAATTAAAATTCGTAAGATATTATTGAAAGACTCCAGGACTTAATCATCGATCATAAATCCATGACTTAAGATGATAATTAATCGCTGGATTAACTCTTTATGATTTTTGGTCATTTTCTGTTTTGACAAGCTCTAAGAACAAAACCTTGTCGGGGAAAGCACTAGATGGGATCATTCCGAGGCGGCGACAAAAAGAGAGAATTTTCGAAGGAAAAGCTAATAATGTCTGATACCTGTCGTGGATCACGTCGCTATTCCCAAAATATGACCCTAGGTGTGACAGAATAGGGTCTCTGAAACTCCCTTCCGTCTCCCCCCCTCTTGCCATGTTAAGTTACTTGTACTCGGGGATTATGATGGACAACAGAGACGATAAGCGTAGGTATTTAGAAGGTTTCAGTGTCTGGTGTTACTTTACGTGCCAACTTTGACTTTTTGTTGGGAGAGCAAAAATTCGCTCTTCACCATAGGCAAAAACGAGCAAAAGACCAGCTCGTAAGGTTTCACTCGTCTTTGGGACGATTAAACTAGTATATACCGGATTGGTTGGTCTTGAAGAATCATTCCTTGAGCTCGGGCTCTCTTCTTTTAGAACTTCTCCTCGAAGCAATATGTACTCCCCCCCCCCCCTGACTCCGTTGAGACGAGTTTTTCTTCAGAAGTCATTAAAAGAGCACACTACTATGCAGTGTAATCATTCCCAAAAGGGGCCACAAGGTCAAAAAGGCTACCAAGAAAGTTTGAGGGGAGGCAAGAGGGGCCAAGCCTTCGTACAATTAGATGAGTATTGGCCACGTACAATCTATGGAAGGGGGCTCGTTCCAGCTCATTTACATATCTGGTTTGGGTGTTTATTAAGAAATGGTAGCTCGTGGTTGAGTACGCTTCGCCATAGCGTGGTAGGAAAAGCAAACATTCAGGATTGCAAAAGAAAGCTTGACCAGCCGCCTACCGCCCCCTTTCACCCACCGAACCCACAACTGACCTCCTTGAGAGCATTTGGTCCTTCGAGCAAGTTTCATACAAGTTTATCGAGGAATTCGCTTTACCTTTCTCAATAAAGCTCGTGAAACCGCCGAGGAGTCTATAAGAGGATAATGGAGGCTCTCTTGTACAATACAATACATCCGGGAAGGAACACGACATCGGATAATCCCAACAAGCGTTTGAAGTAGCAATTATACTTTGAAAATTTGGTTGAAAATATATGCAAAAGTTGTACGTAAAAATTGGTCGTTTATTTATTATTTGGTTGAGAAATTTGTGACTTGCTTTCTTGTCAATTCTTGTCAATTCGTTCACATAATTGTTTAAAAAGCATACGTCAGTTTCAGCCTTAGGAAAAAGTAATTTTCTTATTGTTTTATTGGATTACTTTAAGTGGAAAATGTATCATGAATAAATGTTATTGTTTGATTTTTAGGGCGGGCAACAAGTTCTGCGATAAATGTCTACCGACTAACACGATTTGTGTTCGAAACAAGGCCGTATTTAGAGGGGTTCGACCCCCCCCTCCCCCCCGAAATGAAATCCTGGTTAGAACTTATTGGACAAAGGATGTAAAGTAAACAATATTGCAAATTGTTGAAACCTTGCAAAGTTCACAATATTCTGAAATAACATCAAAATATAATTTTTACACTTTAATTTTCAGAACTAAAGGGTCAAATTGATAAATTTTTATGTAACATGAAAGTCATCTCGAAGTTTCATATATTTCCACAAACAAAAACCACCTGGGGAACCATCGGCAAAGGTTGCAGTTAAAACCAGAAAAGGACGAGCTACAAGTGCGCAGTTTCACAAAGCCACACGAAATAAAAAAGCTAACAAAAACTTTTGAACATTTAAAAGTTTTACAAACGAAGTAAAACGGCAGTGGCAGCTTTTTCGCCACCTGGCGAGTCAAATTTAGCGCGCTTTTATTTGGCGATAACAACACGTTCAAGTAAAAGAAGACGAGGAAAAGACACGTGGCTAGTTCCTTGGCTAAAGATAGGAAAAAAAGTTAGCAGAGATGAGAGTACCTAAGCTTGTTTTTTTTTTAAAGAAGAGAAAGTGAAGCCAACCAACGAGTCATACTACAGAATATTTTTGGTGGCGGTTTTTTTTCTTTGTTCTAGCAGTTTAGTGACCGTGGTCGCCGCGTCTGTCGCCACGGACAACGGTAGTCTCCGTTGGCATAAGCACTTTGTTGATAATATGGATGATGCCGTTCGAGTTCATTAAGTCACTTCGAACGACGGTGGCGTTATTGACCTATTTCATAAATTAACGAAATAAATGCTTAGGCATGAAGAAGTTTGTGAAGATAATACCTTAACAATTCCGTCTTTAGAACGCGTAATAGACAACTTGCTGGTCATGGATTGCGTTTCGTAAGTCCAACCCGGTTTGTACGATTCAGCGTTAAATAAACCGTGAGCCACATGATTTCCAAGAACCTACGACGTAAAGGAAACATGATTCCATTAACCAAGTACCATACACGAATCGCTTTGTCAGTACGATATTTCCCTAGAAATTGGGACGGCGGACTCGTTCACAAATAAGACTGAAAGTGACAATTAGTTGAAATATTGATATCTAAGCTTGCTATTATGCGAAACAATTGGTGCAATCTGAAATCAATCCGTGGCGGTTTTAAGTATTCGGAAGTACGTAAGATTCGTTCGGAAAAAAATTCAGTTCGATTGAAATTTTCCACAGCTCCCCCGAAATTTTTGTTTTATATAGTGAATATATTATAGAAGAATCCCCAATTTCTAAAAAAAATGCATATTAACCCCTCCCCCCGAACCGGAATCCTGGGTACATCCCTGGTACGACGCGAAGCTCAGGTTACAATAGTACTAACTACACACTGCAGTAAGAATATCTTGGAACAGAAAAGCAAAACATGTATGAAACTTTTTTTGGAATACTGTTTACGTTTCAAGATGTTGAAATTTCAAGACAGTTACCTTTCTTAGCAAAGTTTGGTTCTTCATGACCTGTTCGACAGCATTTTTGCCCAAAGCTTCAAAGGAAGCATCATTAGGAACGAAGAAGGTTAAAGACCCGCCACGAGAGGATAAATCCAAGGCGTCTTCACCCGTTTGCAACACCGTCTCCATGGCACGCAAGAAAGTCCTTCAGAGACAGACGCGTAGAACAATAAACACATTAGCAAAACCGGTTCAAAGATGGAGGTAATAAAAATCGGATTATTTACGTAAAGTTGCCTTCGCGACGCAATAAATCGCCAGCGGAGATATTAGCGGGCTGCAAAACACGATTAATTATATGGAGAACGCCATTTTGGCCTTCCATATCCGCTTTATCAATCACGCCATTTTCCACGCCCACCGCTTTCCGGTACACGGATATACGCAACGGGTTTTCTTCATCCAAAGACATCATCACCTAGTGACAAGATATTTGTGTGAAAACTTCCTTGTCGTCGCCATTTTTGTTTAATCAGAATAAATGTCGTAAGTGCTTACTTCGTTATCTTTGACTTTATTCGTCAAGACTCGTCCTTGGGTAGCGTGGTACAGAATGCAAGCTTGAGCTTTGGCGGGGCTTGATTTGATATCTAGCAGCGTGGCAGATGGCAGCGCTGTTGAGGATAATCCGTGAACCAATGAATATTGGACTAATGAATATAATAACCGACTCTTACAGTAAAACGCGGCTTCCGACGGGGCAAAGATAGAATACTCGCCATATTTGGCAAAAGCTTCTTCCAATCCACCGATCTTCACCAATTCCAAGAAAGTGTACAACTTTTCCGACTGAGCGAGTTCCAACAAATTC
This sequence comes from Triops cancriformis, assembly GCA_020615345.1. NCBI lineage: Eukaryota > Metazoa > Arthropoda > Branchiopoda > Notostraca > Triopsidae > Triops > Triops cancriformis. The sequence continues at coordinate 17,592 of JAHZNP010000254.1, forward strand.
TTAGCTATGAAAAGAATATGCATTAGATTCATAATTAGGCATCATAATGCCATATAAAAAAAGCGTATGCATACCTCGATTGGGTAACAAAACATCATCTAGCAAATGAACAAGTCCATTATTGCCGAGCACGAAGTCGTTACGCATTCGGGAATTTTCAACTGCTACCCCCTGGCGGTCACACTCCAAACGAAGACGGCTTCCTGCCATCGTTTTCATGTTGTGCTCGTCGATTATAGCGGGCGTGCACAAAGGATGGAGCAGAACGTGGTTTTGGAGTAGAGCTGTGGAAAAAGAAAATGTATGAACCTCAATATCTATCCCTTTTTTAGGAAAAGGCTAAAATTAGAGATGTGAGTTTTTTTTACCCAAGCGTGCTTCCTTGTCACTCAAAATGGCTTCCCGGCGCGAAGCTGGCATCTTTTGGAAGGCTTCGTCTGACGGCGCTAGAATAGTGTAAGCCGTACTAGGCAGAGACCTTAGTTTGTTGAAAAAGGCCGACTCTTCCATCGCTTTGCTGAACACTGTGAAGCGACCATCCTAGACAGACAAAGTACACGACCATACGAAAATATTATGTGACATTTTTCAGCGTAAGCTTAACGTTCCAAGATGTTACGTCATGGCTACAGAGTCTGAAAATAACATTACATTGATCCCAGAAGCCCTAGAAAATTCTAATCCTCTCTACTAATAATAGAAAATCAGTGACATTATTTGCACTGACTCAAAATTAAGAAGCAGTTCATTTCTCAGGAAGTGCGCTATCCGGATTAAACAGGGGAACAAATTCGACCTTTGGACGATTAAATCACAAATCTGAGTTACGATATCGTCCCAAAGTTTCCTGCAGAGCTAATTATCGGATAATCTTCCCAATGGACGAAAACCTCTGGTCGTCCATTGCTTCCGGTATTCAGTTAACGATCGAACAGGTTGCGAAACCTGGTCGTGTTTCCTGCAGGGATACTCATTGATTACAATCAACGATAAATCGTCTTTGGCGGACCGTCTTCAGCTTGAGCAATAATCCAAGCGTGGGGCTTCGAATTCTTAGTAGATCTTAGAATCTTAGTAGGTCTTAGTGCTAATTAGGGCTATGACAAAGCACTATTCTATATGCAATACTCACTGTAAATCTCGGCCGGTCCTATAAATAGCATGCACACAATGTTCAAAAGCTTTGGGGCTATTCCCTTTCTACGTTGTACGCAAAGGATATTTTCGATATGGACACTTATCACGATGACACGGATCAAAACACATTTCCTCGAAAGCACGTTTTTCAAAGCGAGATCTTTACTTCGCACGTGGCATTATAATACTAAGAACCACTTAATAGAGGCCAAGGGAGGTTATGATTGTGGAGAGAAGCTACCGCCCATAGTCGAAAGTTCTAGAATGAAAACTAATTATTCAATATGGATCATGCCTATGCGTTTAGATCATTACTTTTTCTACGAAGAAACAAGTTCCCAAAGGATCCTGTAAAAATTTCTAAGGAACGACAATTTTAAGCAATGAAAAGGGTCACGTACGGTGGCAATAATCTCGCCCACATCTCGGTTCATGACAGCTTGAGGGTCCAAGATCCCGTCAATCAGATGAACCACGCCATTCGTCGCTTCTTGGTCTCGCCGGATGACGGACAAGCAGTTGACGGTAACCAACTAAAAATATACCAAACATACCATAACAATACAAAGGCAATCCAGTACTCTTGTTTCTCACAAATGAAAGTAAGATTTCAGGTAAATTCGATTTATTAATTGAGTTAAAAATCAGTTCAATAAATCACGTTCTTCAAGTTTAAATGTTAATACAATTATAATAAATATAATTAAATAGTTAAATATAATTAAATAAAAATATAAGAAAATACATCTCATGCCATAAAGGCTAAAAGAAAGGGTTTAAAAGATCGAAAAACGTACGCCATTGGAATACTTGTTAACACGCAAACGATTGCCGTTGTACAAGGTGTTGAGGAGCAGATCAGGCTGGAAGCTTTCGGAGTTCACTTTACGATCTGAAACGTGATACCTCAAAATCGGATTCTCGATATTCCCTCGATAAGAATCCAAACGCACCCGGAGTTCCCGTCGTGCGCTCTGTGCAAAAAAAAAAAAAATCCCGTGAGATTTATGGGCTGACAGTGATGTGCTCATTAAGAGGGAGAGACCAATCCCTAATCTACAGAACTAGGAGAAATAGAGAAAAATAGAGTGTTACGTTACTTGAAAGGCTTCGTTTGTTGGAGCAAACAGCGTAAACGCGCCTTCGCGAGACCAATCTTTCTGCAAACCGGATTCTTCGACGTAACGGACGAAATCCGTTGCTCCTAAGTCCTTTGCGGTTTCCAAGATGTTCTTCAAGGGTTTCACTAACATTTCGTATTTCAATTAAAATGATTCACAATACAGACTGAAGTAATTCCTCTTTCGCTTCTCATCTGGCATTCATAGGCTGTTACGAATTTGATCATTTTTCCCAAAAAATAACAATATTCTAAAACAAAGAGAATTTTCACCTCCCACGCAGCCTTCCTGGCCCGAAACTTGTTGGAATCCGTCGCAGCATTCGTATCGGATAATTCTAAGACGGTTTAAATTAGCCAATGTCCGAACTGCGAGCAATAAAAGTTTTACGATTTTTGGCCGCAGACTTTACGATTCATCCAGTATTTGCACTCGGTCCATAGTTTCCAGCCGGTGCCGGGAACTTCTTCAACGACACACGCATTTGGCCTATGGTACGAAAAGTCCAAGAGTCAGCTTTGGTATGTCAACAATAATCCCGGTTGGAATGTAAACACACAGTGATTAAGCGATTAATGAACTTTAGACGGTTCGTTTTCATTAAGCGATTAGGGAACTTGAGATATTTCAGGTTCATTGCCTTGTCTCAAGGCAATGAACCTTTCGCGTCATTGCAAATCAAAGCTGCTTTACTGGGAAGTATTTATCGGAAAACTGATTTAAATCTTTTATGGGTATAATAAGATCGAGACACAAAGTAGCGGTCAGAGACCTACATTAACTTAGAAACGTAAGTCGATTGACAGGATTACGTGATCATACGGTACGGGTGACGCGTCAAACGTTGCAAATAAAAGCACCAAGGAAGAAGGAATATTAGGAGTCGACGTCATTCTTGGTCACCCGTAAAATGTGACACTGACATGATTACCTAATCCTCCAAACAAGAACGACTAGGATTAATCTCGAAATTCTTTTTTAAAAATCGTGCCGAAAGAAAAGAAACGCAGAAAGAACGTTCTGAATAACTTTCTTAGAGTTCAGAAGGCAGACAACTTGTGAAGCCTCCTTGATGGAAATGGCACTCGTTCCTTTTCTAACGACAAGCCCAGATGATCTCACAAGAGCAACACATAAAAGTTTCAAAATCCTCGTCTCCCCTCCACCAATATTTCACAGAAAGTTTTCCGTTTCGAAACTTCCTGCCCAAAATCGCTTTTCCTACTTTTATTACATTAACAGCAGTTTCCCTACACAAACAACCGTGTCGCCCTGTAATCTTTTTTTTGCCTTTTTTCGACCATTTTATCCTTTTTCACAAATTTCAGTCACATTTTAACGCGTTTTTAAAACGTTAATCATGTTTTCATAGGTTTCTTAGAAAAACAATTCGTTATGTTGACACCTTTAAAGTCTCATTTGTCTCCGAGCCAAGTGACATACGGTTGACTACAAACTTGAAACTTGGCCAACTCACAAACGCTTAAAATATACTTAATTTGACCACTACGTGCGGTTACTTTCTTTTCGTCTCCGGGGACAATTACAGGAGTCCTTCTTGGTGGATTACTCACGCCAGGAAACGGTGACCATGTACGGGGAGATTCGACTTGTTCTAAAATAATTTTTCTTCTTCTTTTAATACAATTTTTTATCTGTCGAAGTTCTATTATTACCAACAATTAATACAGTCTCAAGAAGATCTATGTTAGGTCTCTGTGTGGTATAGAAGTTTTGCCATGATACAAATATCAGTATTAGTTAATTACAGCACTGAAAGAAAAAAAAAGAAATGTGTTCATTATTCTTGGTATTATTCAGTCCGAAATGAATTAAACAGTAATTTTTATTAAAGAACAGTTCCTTCGGCTTGATTTGGATTACTTTCTGGCGTATATTATGATCAAGCCTATGGAACTGTTGTTTAACGAAAATTACGGTTTAATTCATTTCGAACAGAATAATACCAAGACTAATGAATACATTTCTTTTCTGATATATATTTTTCACCTGAAGGCATATATTTCACTTTTTTTTTAAGTGGACGGTGTAAACCCGCCAGCTTTCAATGTTCGAACTTAACCTCTGAGAAATACGTGTCGCTTTTAAAAATGGACTGGAATTCATTCATAACGTCAGAATAATAGGAACAATAATATTGCTGACGGTCTTTCATGGTAAACAATCCACAATGAATATTTGTAACTGAAATACTTTAGTACTAAGCATAAAATCATCCATAGTTTAAATAATTAAGTTTCTTCTAAACCGAAACTATACGCATTAAAACTCGACAGAAACGCTTACCCGAAAAGGCTTGCTAATCCCTAATGAGGAAAGCCCAATGGGAGTCATTAACAAAGCCTTTTCAGGCGTTTGCTTCAACACGGCCTTTTTGCCGTGTATTGGGAAATCGGACTGCCCCTTTCTACATTATGCACACCTAGGCGGCAACTGTTTTTCTTTTTACAGCTCTACACCCTTGGCTAGACTGTGCTAAACTGCTTCTCCATAAGCGGACACGCACAGCAATCAGTTATACAAAAATACAACAAGAAAGAAGGCAGAATTAGGAAAAAAAAGTTTTCATTGTAGCACCTCAATGCCACGTGGTTTGGTAATGCTGTAAGGGCGTTTTCAAGTTGAGTCATGCTTTCAGTACCATAGATGGTGAAACGCCGACAGTAAACCGTTGCGACTACGGGCACATTACCTTCTAAGGTAGGGTTGTAGTGTTTTCGTTTCTTCGATAAAACAATACACTACAATACTAAAACAACATCTTTTCCTCCTGGTTGTTAACCTTCTAGAAAGAGACGTGCTTCACCTTTTTCTTTTCATGTTTTTCCGTCTGCTTCCGATAGTACTTTTTCATTGTTGTACTACGCACCCAAGTATTGACTCATTCACCAACGAGTAAATACTCAAAAAAGAAAAAAAGAAACAAAATAGCTAGAACCTTCGGAAACTTACCCTTGCTGGCGAGCTACGCGGATATGCCAAGGCGGAATGCGTTTACTTTCCGCAATGCAAATTACCAGCGCAATACAAACGACCGCCAAGGCCCCCAATACACGCATTGTTCGTTTTCAATCGTCAAACGCACTACAGCTTTGTCAAATCAACCAAATATCCACTGGGTAACAACGAGAAGCGTACACTTAAATTAGCATGGTATGTTTCGTTCCCAGTTGGCAATGGCAAGCTGATGAAACGAGTTGAACAATAAATCCGGCAATGGGTTCTCCTTCTTATTCAACTTTCTCCTACGATACAAGGGAGTTTTCTCAGTGTGTCTGAGATAGACCGCGCTGGTAGACGCAATGAGCAGGCCGTCGGAACTCGAACTAAACTGTGAATGCTGTCGGAGCTTGTTTGGGAAAGTTTTTCGGGGGCAAGCCAACAGTTGATCTCATCATGGGAGAAGAAAAGATTGCCCACCCTCAGCTTCTTCGCCTTCTCTTTCACACAGAGAGAGAGAGAGAGAGAGAGCGAGATACATACGCTCGTTTCAAAGTCTTTTCCCAGCGATCCGGAGCGGACAGAAGCCAGCGTGAAAACTGTAGCGTACTGTACGTGAAGGATGCTGGGGCTTTGGCGGGCGGGACCCAAGAGCAAAGCAGCGACATTTCTGAACGATTTCGGATGCCAATTTGGCTCCACTCCCCTTTTTTTTACGGGGCACTCTATCTTTCTCTGCTATTTTAAAACTGATCTTCCAAAGTGTCACTGACACGAACCTGATCACTTTTTCACGCCCCTTCTGACAACTTCTCATTAACGTGTCAAAATGCCTTTGAGACACCCATCGTCCGTACGTCAATTTCGACTAAAAACCACTTAGCTGCCCCCAAAATCCTAGTACCGAACAGTTTTTAACATTCCAATTTTGACTGTCCTTGGCCTTCACGAGCGCCACATTTGTCATCCAAGAACCAAAGGAAAAGAGGGATGGGTGTATTTTTATATGGCGACGGCTCAATAAAAGTGGACACGACCAGCTGGCAGCCATCAAATAAGTATTAGGGACCGAAATCTTGTTATGGTGAAAGTTTTTTCTATATACATGTTCTTATTTCTGATGTCTTTTTTTGATAACTCGGGAGATTTAGGGAGTTAATAAGTGCTGTGCAGTACACTCCCACGGTCAGGACTGATGAACTTGTTCTATGTGGGCTCTTGATCGGAGTTGTTGCTGAATGAGTTAGAAAAGGGATGAAATGTCTTATGTTGAATGCATTGCGGGTGTGCGAGATGAAAAAAACAAATGTTTCATGATGAACGAACTCTTGTCAGTGATTACCCGATGGATTCTCCATGATTGTCAAGTGTTAGACGTGCTATCACTGGAGGCGGAGGCAAGAGATCATAAATTCGCGAGCGTTTCTTGTTGGTCTTGTCAAGATCGCTGAACTTCCAATTATGCAGGAAACTGAGAGCACTGGTAAACGTCCATACGGATTTCGTATAAATACTTCCAAGGTTTCATGTGTCAAATGAAACCCTTCGTTCTTTTTTAGATAATTTTATGTTCATGGTACAATATTAATTAAAGGTAATATCCTCATTTTTTTCGATTTGTGCTGCGGGTTTCTCCAAAAAATTTCTGCTACCAAACGACAATTGAGATAGCTTTTCTAATGACGAGTTAGTTTACAAAATCCTTAATTCTACGGGCTAATGTATCCAAAGTACCACGCGGCATTGGAAACTCTTCTTCAAATGGCAAGATTAATTTTTGCACCATTTTTGCTGCCATAAGGAACTAGGTTTATCGGATGAAGAGATGCTTGAGGTGTACTCTCTACATTAAATGCATAGTCAATGGATTTTACTACGTAAAAGTGCGGTTCAACAATCCAAAACTGGACTAATTTAGGAACTTTCACTTCAATGTCATTTTAAGGCTCGGACAACCAAATATGGGCATCCTGATACAAGGATTCGCTTTTTATTCTCATACGTGCTTCTCTTGATATGCAAAATGTGTGTATTTTGCACAAGAGAAAGTAATTTGACGCCTCGTTGTCAACCAGGGGTACACAAACAGAGTCTATTTATATCAATACACCATTTTGTCGTCTTCTTGTGTTTTTTAATTTATTTGTTATACATCTGTATCTTTCTGTGATAATTACAACTCTCATGCACGCTTTTTATGAATAGGTCACGTAGCGTGAGAAAGGCTCATTGCCCTATTTTAACTGGATTCTATATATAAGTTGCGTGATGTAAAGAAATTTTGCATAAACATTCTTACGCTTTGTCAGACCTGAAAAAGATATTCTTCTTTCGAATGTTCAAGTTAGTAAATGATAAAACATTAATGTCGTTTACATTAAACTGTAACACGTGAGCTTACATGCAACTATAAATAATATATGGCTTAGAAACTTATAGATCATTAATTATTGTGGCTTATTTTCGTTGTGGAAATTTTATTACGGAACGCTCGACAGCTTGGGGTTATGATTCGAAAAAGCTTGAGAACTACTTTACATTGCTACAGTATATGATTGGATATCTTCCCTTTTTTTTATTACTGTCATGGATTCTTGGCACTGTCTCCATAAAAATATCAAACAATTGAAAATTCCGATAGAGCTTATTTAGAACATTTAGAGTTTACGGATAAAGTGGTTTCATTTAATTTTCTATTATACCTCAATTTCTTTTAGAAGGATTGTATTTTCATAGAATATTGACTTCCGGGGTTAATACACGTGGACCATGCCATAAAGGAATCTGTAAGAAGAGTTAAGGATTCTATAACTATATTCATAAATATAACATTCCACTTCTTCTTTCCGTAAAAAGTCTTGTTCAAAATCTGTGGATTCCGCTTAGTCGGTACACATAATGTGACTGGAATGGATGTCGATGAATGAAAGAGACCTTTCATTCGAAGGAATGTTCATAATACTACCAGAATGGCCGTTCGAAAGTTGCATACTGCCATTTTATGTGTCCCAATAAAGCGAAATCCACTGTATCTTGCGTTTTAAAAGGATACGTCCAGAACAACACGTAGGTTATGAGTCCGCCTGTGATACTGCTCGTTAGCAAGGATTTCCTGGATGTGAAATACTTTTCCCATTGAGGTCCTGCTTTAAGCAAAAGCAACAACTGTAAAGAGGCAAGAAATACGGAATTAGATAATAAATATTTACAGAAATACATTGAAGTACGAAATTACTGTTAAAAATACATTTAGCGAAACAAGGTTCAGAGTCTGCGAGTTCGTAATTGACTTACCCAAACTGCGACGACCGAAAATAGGTAAAATGCAAATCCATGTAAACTCGTTAGGCCTAGGATGCCGGCCGTAGCGCCTCCCAAAGCCGCCATCGAGTTCCGGCAATATTCAACCACAATTGCATTGTTTCTGATGGCAGCTTCACTATACGCAACTACTTCTACAAGAAAATACTCTCTTAGAATAGCTACTTCGAAGTATAACTGAAATTCTGTAAGAAAAATCCTATTATTTTGCTAACAAACTTAAAAAATATTTGCAAGACCTAAATCATAAATTTGATGAAATTTTTTTAGAAATAATGATACTTTCTTTTCAGCTTCATTATAGATCAATAAATTTCAATAGTTCTTACCTCCTGACGGTTTTTCAATCACTTTTGTTCTTGTACGACTAGCCATGTTTATCTGGACTATTTTCGCTGCGGGAAAAACATCAATAGCCAAGTCAACACCCGAGTGCTGCTGCCACCTACCAAAGAAAGCCGTATAATGCGCGGGAAGTTCGGAAACTTTCTTTAGCTTTCATATACCGAACTCCATCGCACGTACAATATTCCAGAAATGCACACAGAACTTGCTGCGTGGCTCATTCTATATTCCGTTCTTTTAAGTTTTATTTGAAATTTGCCTGAAAATTTGCTAAAACAATTCTCACATTTGTATGTAATGTAAATTCTAGCAATGTCTTTTAAAGAAAGATGCGAAGAAAAAATCATGTTTGCCTGACAATTGGTTATGGTGACTAAGTCATCTATCTCCCACAGACCCTTCAGTCTGGAGCAGTTTTTAAAACTTGTAGAACTGTTATAAAACTCACAGTGTGATCAGAAGGAATTCTTTTCGTAGAAAATCCCATACTCTCTGATCGGTATGCGCAATACCTATAATCCCTTACAAAACAAAAGCACTAATTCGGGACTAAGAGTGTGCTTCGATAAAAGGATTACAGAGCTGCACAGGGTGTGAAATAGCACCCCACCCACCGTCGTCGTACGATTCTCTTCAAGGAGAATTTCTGTCTCTGACGTCTTGGTCCTCTGAATTTATTTCTGGGTTTACACAAGGTTCCGTTGGATCGATAAAAGTCAGTAAATAACATTAGCAAATGTTATGTTACGACAAAGCGATACTGTATGGCTCAATCTTTTCATATGAGGATACGGAAAGGTTGCTAAGCTGCAATCACTACTGCCCTCATAAACAGAAATAACAACCAAACGAACGTTTCTACCACCGCAGGGGCATTAAGATAGTCTACGAATAGTTCCTCTTTGTAACTTTATTATCTGACTATCATGCGTCTTTCTCCTTAGCAAGCCTTTCTTCATAAAGAGAAAGGCAAGCACGCATTTGGAGAGCCACGACACGTGGCATTTACGTGTTCGGCTGTTTCTTCGTGAACCTAAACAACAACCCGCGAATGATTTCAAACACTGGTGCAACTACCGCAGTCCCTGAAGAGCCTGTCGATACTTTTCAAAACACGTTCAGTGGTAATACACGAATAGGATGACATGCAGGGAAATCCCCAAAGAGTCAGCCCACGGAAAACGAGCTAAATCTTCTTTCCACGTTGAAATTTATCAATCACGGAAGCTAGCGGCATACGGGGACTCCCGATTGAATCGCGTCGCACACATAGTAAATACTAGTGACTAATACTTTGGATCCATGTCTATTTTTGGCCATGTTATGATGCCCGAAGTCCCGAAGTAAAAACGTTTTCAAACTTCCTATCCCAACCTTCACCTGGCCCAAGGCCGCCGCGTGCTGCAAACCCTGCGCTGAGTCTTTGGTGACGTCAATCTGGGTAGTGTGACGTGAGCAAGGTCCTTCGGCCAATCGTAAAGGCACCAACAAGAAACCGCCTTTATAACGTGGAGCACGAGACGAGTGCTCAGACAAATTCCGGGCATCGTACACAGCGTATTGTACCTGGAACATCAACACATTTTCACCGCTTTGCACCATAAACACTACAACGTGTTTTTTTTACTTTCACACGAAACGTACCATCGTACTTGCTCGCCAGCAATAGCTAAATATCGAACTATCGACAGTGTGATCCTTTTCAGCTCTCCTTTGGTCCTCACTGGAAGTGACATTTGTACGGCATCTCTGCAAATTTCTGCCAAGTGAAAATACCAAGTGTAGTTTTTACTAGTCAAGCACTGGGCCCAATTGGCTGCAGAAATACTGTAGTGCGAATCCCGGTGGCATCTAACCGAGTATCAGCCGTCACTGTTTGCTTACAGTAGTAAGTGGTTTTGTATGTTTATCCGACGGAAAAAAATATTTCCGGTGCTCATATTACTGTGACCCAAAGTATCTTTTTATTTTGGCGAATTCGAGATTTTCCCGCCATAGCAGCGATTGGGCACTTACCCAAAAACTCAACTCCGAGGCATTGCTCGTTTACCGGAGGTGGAGTACGAGAAGGGTACACAATAGAGTTCGTACGTTCAACTCAGCAGGTCTCTGACGTAGTACCAGGACAGCTCTCATTTCTCTCACAGGGATGGAGCTACCCCCATTTACCAGATCCACCCCTTTCTTCTGCCTCCTCTTCTGTTTCTAGCTTAAAATCCTAGAAAGAAAAAACCCACCCGTTTCTATTTTTAGTCCCTGTGCAGTACTGGCATCCCAAGTGCCCGCCCCTTGGCCCACCCCCTTTCCCGTCATCTCTTTTCCTCCCTTTGGCCAATTTTAGCCCTGGCGGTCCAAAGTGGTGGTATACACTACAGTACGTTGTTGAAGCCAGGGGAGTAAAAAGACGCGTTTACTCGTTGACGTCACGGAAATCTCAACAGCGGCGCCGAATTAGAATCAATAGATCACACAAGAATGTCACGAACTTTAGACGCTTAAGAATCTTAGCAAAGAAAATCCTTCCTGGCCAGCTTATCAGTACTTTAGACAAACCTTGCAAAAATCACAAGTCAAAACAGCATTTAAAGTCGTAACAAACCTCGTACAAAAAAGAAAGCCCTCAATCAACACCCACCTCCCTAAACCGATCCCTTAGAATCTAAGCAGGTCCCCTTTCGGCGTGAATCGTTATCCTGACAACTCTATAACAAGGATTTTCCACTTGTTTACACACTATAGTCAGTTTCCTTTCTCCCGAGTTCTCCACGACATCGATTTAAGGAGGGAGTTTGCAATTAAACTGCTGAAAACCGTTTTTTTGTCCTTGTGGACACGTAGCGTGCCAAGGATGACGTCATCGAATACTTTTTTCCGAGTTTGACGTCACAAAAGAACCCGTTAAGAACTTCCAATATGCAAAGCTGATCCGAGGTGTGACAATGTCGTTCACCGCTCCCTGTGCCCCCCTTCCCCCCAATTTCCCCATTTTGCATAAGTATACCTAATTTGGGAGAGAAGAGGGGCAATAACGCTTGCTTCTATGTGCTTATATAGCGTTCCGAGATAGGAAAGCGATGGGCACAACGAGGTAAAGCGAGGCCAAGTCCTTCTAGACTCTCTTCACACATCTACAAGACACTCATCAGAGGAAGCAGTCGGAAAGGAAACCCAAGGTTTTTGATGAGAAGTCCAAGTATGGACCTGTTCGTGCTCAGACAACAATTCCCTAAAGTCGACACACCGTTTTTTGAAGGGCACATTACCCGTTATAGTAACTCTTTTAAGTTGGAAATCTTTTTAGGAGACGAGAAAGGAGAGGGGGATGGGAGGAGGAGGGAAAGCGATGAATAAAAGAGTTGGCCGTTCTGTGAAGTAATTCTGGGAATCCCGAAAGTCGCGAAGAGTAATTCACTGTCGACGTCTTCTGTCAATAAAAGCGATAGTTGAACGACACGCATCTCATCTCCCAGTGGTTGTACTGTTTGACGTCACACTGACGTCACGGCAAAGCCCTGCTTTGACCCACTTTGCGGAAAACCCTATTGACCCTCCTTTTCTTCCCAAATTATCTTTAATAAAAGACACAAGATTTGGTAATACTGATACAATCACTAATTCCTCTCTTATGACCACTCCAGCATCTTCGAATTTTTAATATTCTAAAGGAAACCGCTTGAAAACGAAGAACGCTACTAACCCAAATTAATATTCAGAGGAATCAATTTGAACTACTAAAACTCCTACAACCTAACTGAAATTATCTTGCCAAGGAAGACAAACGTAAAGAAATGGTAAAAATATTTTAAATAAACAAATGGGCATCTCGTGCAACCGATTATCCAAAATTCTTGTTTACTGAACGTAACGTAAAAAAACGCACAATAGTCTAAGTAGGTTTTCTGTATCCCGAAGCACTGTTTCATTTGCTGAAGTGTTATTTTCGTTATTAAGTAATTAACCTTTCTCAAAGAAAATTGGAAAATTTGCAGTGAGATTTGGACTTTCACTCAAGTTTCTTTCAAAACCACCTCCTGTTATCAGTAGATAACTCGAGATCTTAGATTTTACCCTATCTTACATGTCGTTAAACACGCTTCATCCTATGACAAAAACTTTCAAAAATACCCACAAGACTTCCACGAACTATTTTCAAAAAAGCGATATAATTTTTGCTATATAAAACTACTCAGTGTTAAATAATGGCGACTTCTATGTTAAACTTATGCTACCATTTAATAAATGTAGAGGATGGAATATTGAGATAAACAGCATTGATCACAAGGATAACGCTAGCTGAATGTTGCATCAACCCAATGTTTACGCTTTTCTGGACCACTTCCTCGAAAGTTAATCTTTCACGATGAGTTTCCTAAACTCCACTTACCAAATAAGCTGATTATTGCCACATTTTAGTTTTCGTAACCTAGCTGACGCTCTATCTGCGTTTCTGTCACTTACACTCAAATTTAACCGCTTCTGCGTCGAGGTTTCCAGTTTCATTAATACAATGACTATTTTATTAACTAACAAACAAATTATTCACTAGCACACTATGTGATAAACTCGAAAAACGTTTTGCACTATCACTAATAATGTCTGTCCATCCTGCGAAAAGGAAAAAAAAACAAGTTAAGAGTGCGCCATGTGCCAAATGATCCCAAAAATAATCCTATTCAACTAAACGCTGCAAAGAAGTTGTATTACTGCCTAGTTTTTTTTTACGAGAAAAATCAAAACCAAATCTGAAACAATAGCAAGCTTGACACTGTTAAAAGACGAGCTACAGTGATTAGGGCTTGGTATCCAAAATGTACAGCTAGTATTGCTTCGAACATACAAAATACTAGTCAATAGCTAGCCTACCATCTAGCAGTCAATACTTTGCGCTCGTTATTTCTACTAAAATACTACTAGGTGCTACCAGGAATACATTATATTAAATATACCAAAGGGCTGTTGTTTTTTATGGTAACGAAAGGAAGCTCCTGGTCTTCCAAAAATGGGCCGTCCTATGGTATTACTTCACAGTTAGCATGTTGGGCTTCGCAGATTTAAAGGAAGGGGGGAGAAGGTAAGGGGCTGACCTGTCAACGTCAACCCTCCAAGCCGATTAATAAGTGCACCCCTCACGTATTTGGCGGTTATAAAAGCTCAAGTTCCTGGGTGACCATCACTCAGTCTACTCTTTAACTTCACCAGTGGTCCAGGTGACTTGTGCGTAGTACTTGCACTTATTGCCACTTCAAGGAAGGTAAGCGTTTCTCCTAAGTCACTTTTCCTTTGGGCGTTCAAGCGAACTCTAGCTATTACCAAACTGCGTCCAGAGTAAAGAAGTAATTCGTACTAATTTTTTCACTGAAAAAAAAATCCCAAAGCTTTAGCAAATAACTGTCGATCCGCGCTGTTCTAACTACACTGTGGAAGTGCTCAGTTCCTGGTACTTTTAGTCTTGGTGTATCTTAGGACATCCTAGTACTAAAACTTCAAACCATTCATAATTATTATCCGCTAATTGGTCGGAAGGTTCAGACCGACCAATCCAAGAAAGTTCGGCTGGACCAATAATTGGTAGTTTCGTACTTCTTCCCGGGCCTCAGGCTGAGGTTAGTGAAGTGGTGTTTATCACGACCAACAACCCAACAAGGTAGCATTCCAATGTATTTTCAACTCGCTACCTAATACTCGTGGTTGTCCGCTACTTTCAGCCCCATGGACCAGCTGTGGGGAAGGTGGGAAAACATGCTGACACGCCACTGGTCCGGTATTGGCGCAGCGTTGCGACCACGAGCGTTAGTACTCCACGAAGTTGCCGTTTTGGCTAATCCGACCAGGTTGTCTCCCACAGGAAGCCGTCGTTAGATACGCTCCTGACCTTCGTAAAGCAAACCCGCTTTTCTGACGAAGTGATTTTCATCTTGAGCCCCCTCCCCCCCCCCTGTACCCAAATTCATGCTTTGATGGCCATCAAAGTCTGACGACTTTTCCCCGTCTGACCTCACATGATGCAAGTGATGAAGTTTGGTGTGGAAGCTTTAGGAAGTATTCCGAGAACAAGAATTATTAAGCTTATTACAGTATACAATTATGCGTACCTAACTTACCTTAGTAACTGGAAATAGGTTCGCAACCTCCCGGAAATCCCACTGCAGCTGCTGGACACTGCTCAAGATTAGAATGGTACACAACTCTTGTGCGTGTGACAGCGGCTATTGTGGGAGGACATGCATCTTCGAATGCCCTTTTCGATCTTACATATGAATTAGACATACAATACTATTTATATTCCCTGCCTAAATTCCATCATGAAACGAAACTATACACCTATGTACTGCAACGAGTCACTGCACGAATACGAGCAGAAATATGTAAGCAAATACAAAATAGTTATCCTACCAAATCAAAACTAAAGTCGAATTAAATGAAAGTAAAAGACGAATGAAATCAAAGGAAAACACGAATTGAATCAAAATTTTCAAAAAAGGAAGTTCCCCTTTTTCAGAAGTATTGATAGCTTAAAGAGACAGAGATCACAAAGCTGCAAGAAAAGAGTTCTGTGTATATTAATGGAACATTCAATCTAGAAATTAGTGGATTACATTTTAAACGTTATCATATGTAATTTTCACACCTGGGATGGTTTACAGCGTTAACTCTCACACACCTTAGTAATTCCAGGTGTTTCCGGTCTACTCGGCTCGTTCCTTAATTCAAGCCATCGAAGTGCTTAAAGTTCCCTTATTCTCCTCCAAAAGTGTAAAAAACCAAACACTGCCACTTCCGCGGTTTTCCGTGGAGACGGAAGCTCCCTTTTCCGCCTTAAGCTCACTTTCCAGGCTTCTCTATAATCTCTTTGACTCAATTAGGAGACTTGTGATGGCATTTTTCATGTCTTTGCTAAGGTTTCCGGCCTAGTGTCATCTTATTAGTTGTCCACAGCTCGCCACATGCTTTACACTGAACGCTCGAGCAGTTCATTAAGTATATTGTCAACTAGAACACATTTATACATATACACAAATAATGTAGATACTTCAATAGTCGTCTAAAGCTTGTTTGCACTGGATTTCTAACAACCTTTCACGCGCTGTTCCAAATTTCGGATGTAACGCCAGAGTCGATTGATAAAACGCAATTGCCCGCGTCATGTCGTCCTAATTCACAAAATATTAGTTAAATTATCTTTCAATGTGTTTTAAAACTTGTAGTACTCTGGCGTAATGGATGTTGCCCATGGTAAAATGTATAAAAACGAGACTAGGCGCAATTTCCAGGGCCATATTAGCGGCGATAAGCGCCCCATCGTGTAACCCAGCTCTTGAAATGTACACAAATTTAAGATATAAAGGAAAAATATAAACAAATTTCATGTAAACGAAAGCTATAACAAGATTAAGAGATTTGGATTGACCCAACTCAAAAACTAACGCTTACCGGTGTAAGATGTTAGCGAGACTCACTAACGGGAAGATTTTCATATGGTACGGCGCGAAATGAAGCGCAATGCGTAAACAAGAGACCGCCTCTTGGGCGTCACCTTGAATACGCCAGAACAGAGACGCTGCGGTGGCTAGTACCCACGAGGTGGCGTTCTAACATGAAAAATTACAACCCAGGAAAAAAAAAATACATGAAAATCGATCGCAAGCTACGGCAATAGCTTACACAGAGTTAGACTTTATGTTATTGTTGGATTGCTTTTAAGTAAAACCATTGTTATCCTTAGAATGTACAATAATGTACTTAGAATGTATAATAATGTACAATAATTAGAAATTACACGAAACTAACCCTTTCGAGAGCTTCAGCGATGCCTGAGCCGATTAATTCAAAACACTCTTCGTCCCCTTGCTGGCTGGAACACGAGGATGGGGCTAATTCCAGGAATGCTTGTTTTAAGCCCATCTCCGCTCTATAGGGCAAGTTTTCGCGGTGCCGAACGCCAGCGATATGGTCCCAAGTTAACATAGACACTGGAAACTGTGGATCGCAGTGAGGTTCGGTACTATATCCAACACTTCTTGACCGAAATTCGTCATCAACGCTGCAAAAGGTTCAAGAAGAAGTTATAAACAGCAATTCACCAAATAAACACCCAAAAAATTCAATATCTTGAGATGAAAGCGGAAGGATTCCTGGAATTCTGGCGCAACTTACTGAATCTGCCGTGCGGAAAAACTCAACCACGTGGAAACAAACTGGTTCCCGGATGAAGTCAAACTTTCGCACTGATCTAACGAAACTGGGCCGGGCGTTACGGATTGGCCCACTCGTAGAATTCCTTCAGGTAAGATGTCGTCTGTAACTGTTAACAGAATATCTAGTATTAGTAAATAATTTTTTATCTAACCAAAAAGAAGACAAATATACTTAGAAGTTTTGGACTTCGGTACTTGGAAAATGTTTCGGAGCTCTATAAACGACAATGCGTGCAATTAAATTTTAAAGCGTAATTTTCAGCTGCTGTTTAACCTCGTCTTTGGATTCGTCGTCCGTTTTGGCAATTACGCCCATGTCCCGTTCATTCTGTGTTTGGGGGAAAGGGGGCGGAGATGAAATACCCAACAAGAAGTCGAAGTCGTCGCCTGGCGTCTTGGAATTCATCTCTGGTGCGTGACAATGTCCAATTTGTGGTTCTGTTAACGTGAAATGCACAAACATAGTTAATATATTCAGTTGACGTGTACGTTCCAACACAATTCCTTTTATGAAGAATTTAACAGAATTTATTTCGACAGCCGCTTAGAATATAAGAATTATTAACAACAAATGAAAACGAACACCCAATACATACTAAAGTAACAAATAAACGTCCTCAAATATCGCTGCGTTTTCTTCTCCGTTTCAAAACTTCCACCGAGAAAAAGTTATACCTTGTGTACAATGCAGATACCCGCCATTCGGTTTACCGACAATCTGGCACGTTTCGGTAATATGAGGTTCACTGGCTTGCAAAAGCTGTTGCCGAGCAATACAACGACAAACGAAACTCAAACGCTTGGCTTCCGTCATTAAAGGTTCTGCGTGGGCTGCTCGCGCATAAAACCTCGACGCCGAGGTTAAATTGCCTTTGAGTGCGTGTAAAGTTCCCAATAAAAAGTTGGTTGCCGGCTGTTAAAAGCAAAACACTCTATTCAGAGCCTTTCTTTCAATTTTCATGAATCTTTGGAGAACCTCAAATGCATCCACATCATAAGCTTCTTTCGTTAACTGGAACGCGTCGTCCACTTTGCCCAGTTTCAGCAATAAAGCTGCCAAGTTGGTCAAAACCGTATCTTTGTGGTCCGGCGGCACTTCTGTTATAGCGTGCCGGAAACACTCGATGCCATTGTATGCGTTCCCTTGAGCGCGCCAATATAAGCCCGCCAGTACGTGCAGCAACCACGGCGCCGCCACTTTCTGTGTGATTCAAAAGCCCGGTTACTATTCACTTCCGTATAGTACAAAACAGTGTTGTGTAATTATTACAAGTAATGGTAATTTGTAATGCCAATTACTTTTCTTAAAGTAATTGTAATGTACTCGTTACATTTTTCGCTCTGTAGCAATGTAATGTAATGCACGTATTATATTTTACTCTATCTAAAATTTAATGTAATTTACTAGTAAATTTAAAAAGGCCAAAAAACATTACAATTACAATTACTATGGTTTCTTAGAGAAAAAGTAGAAAACCTGCACAGAAAGGGGGAAGAACTTGTGCTTTGGAACTTCGCAGCCTTAGATCGACTAAAGGGTGTTGTGAAATGGCTTCCAGTATGTAAAGTGTGAAGTACTCATTTGACATTAAAAAATGATCTGTAATTGATCTACTATCCTTTTCATAACTGCAGTGTAAATAGACTTACTTTACTTTTTGTATAGTTAAAATTTGGAAAATTGATACAGTTTTCAATGTAAAATTATTTTTTACCGAAAGTAATGGCAAAGTAATGCATTACTTTACAAATGTAATTGTAATGTAACGTTATTTTCGTCACTCACGTGTAACTGTAGTGTAATAGGAAATTTTAAATAAAAAGTAATTGTAATGTAATAATATTTATTTTTTGACAAATTACACAACACTGGTACAAAATGTAAAAAAAAAAGTTTTTTTTATAAACAGTTTTGCGATTCACACTTACCTTCTTCATAGCGGTCAGTATACGCTGTCCTAACTCGGCAAAAGCCGTTGCGTTACCTTCTTCTCCACTAATGAGATTCCCAGCCACATGATACTGTTCCAACAACAACTTCTGCACGTCAGAATCCGGCGTGCGGATCTTCATCCGGCCCCGAGCTTTAATTGCTGGCACTTTATCATAAAAAGGTATCTTCGCTTCCAGTTTGGAGCAAATGGGAGGGTACCACGGTAACGCATGATGGTCGTTGGATCGCAAACCCAGTGCGTCAGATAAGTAATACGTCATACTAGAAAGCAAAAAGATGAACACGGAATGAGATTCGCCTCCTACGCTATTTCAAGAGAAAACGAAATGTAAAACCATTCAAGAGTTCCACGGAAACGAAATGCAATCCCGAAATCAATTTAATTAAAAACGGGCCTCTTCTGCCCCAGTTTTCGCAAGAAATACACACAAAACATGGTCAACTAACTTCAGGGTCGCAATAAAGGGTTCTTTGTTCCTCGTGGGATCCCAATATGTAGATCAAAGTAATTTACGCAGAAAATTCCCGATAGGATCTTAAGCTGTTCGATACTACAGCAATGCATTGGTGAATGGAAATACGACAAAAAAAGTAACACCATCTTCGTTTTATACAAAGTCCATTTCTTTTTCTCAAAGATTTTTGGGGTTTTTGCAAAGCTGGAGGTAAAAAAAAATGTCTCTACTTGAAGCCTTTGTTGTCCGGGAGGAGAACGACGCTGGGAATGTCATCAGGCTCGGGAAATTTGGAAGTGTCTAACTGGCAATCTTCAGGTTTAAAGTCGTTAAAAGTGTCGAGTAGCTTTTTCTTGAGGTACTTGGGTGCCATGTTAGGCGAACATTTGACGCTGTCACGACAACCATCCATAAATGGTATTTGAAAGGAAGAGCCGTCGGTGGTAACTATCGGGAGCAAGGTTTGGTTCGTCAAACGCTTGCTAACTTGTTCCGTAATTTTGCTGATGATGTCTGCTTGTGTTTTCAGGCCGACTAACTGCTCTTGCAAATCTAACATGGCATTACCCAGCTTCTCCAACGCCAACGAATCCTGTTTCACATTACACTGGAAGAACATGAAACCATCTTGTTCGTAGTGCTGGCAATCCGGAACTAGAAATACAAGTGAATTTTGATATTAACGATTTCCATTCGACTAAAAGTCTTGAACATCTTAAAAAAAGATCCACTTCAAATGCCTTTTGAAACAATTTGCTACTTCGCAGTAAGTTATTTTTTTTTTTAAAAAAAGATACCGCTGGTAGTATTAAGATTGTCTCTAGGCAGCGCTTTTTCTAGTGGAGCAACCAAATACAAAACTGGATGGCTTCAGAAAATAATGAGATGAAATTCATGAAATACACTTGACATTCAACTTAGTTTGTCCACCTACACCTATAAAGGCGTTGTTGTTTCCAAGAGTAACACACAAACTATCCATGGCAGCATTATACCTTCCATGCTGATTCTTTTCTAGCGTTTCTTACTATTCATTTGATAAATCATGATGTGTACTGAATTTAAGGGAAGTTATAAAACAAAGTGCTTACTCGCTGGAAGTTTGTTGTTCCTGAATCGATATTCCTGATATTCTAATTGGCTTTTAAGTCGGTCTCCAACCGGGGCTTGTTCGGAAAACACCTTTTCTTGCAGGGCATTCCAGAGCTCGAATTTCTTTTGATGCTCTTTGAGATCATTTAAAGTTTGTTGCAGGTTACTTGAGAAAAAATTCCCATCAGGTACGAAATAAATAAAAATTTGCAGTAGAGAAATACTTGTGTTGCGCTTCTAAGGACTTCTCAAGCTTTTCCAAGCACAAAACAGCATGCTTCTTCTTCTTGGCTGCTTCAAACTCTGGAGAAAGCTTCAGAACATTCTCAAAACATACAACAGATCTGCAAAAATTCAACTCAGTACAACTCGAGACGCCCCAAGTAATAAAATGCACCTATTAAAATCCCCCAACACGGCATAAATGTTCCCTAAGGTATATTGCGCAATAGGATTCAAAGGGGCGTGGTCTACGGCAGCGTGAACCACTATTGCTGCTTGTTCTGGCCGTTGCGCTTGATCTAGTATGTTTCCTAGTTGGACCAGCGCGGCAACTTTATATTCCCTTCGAGAAGCAAGAAAATTAATTTACGTTAAAAAGCTGTTACGATAAAAAAAGAGTTACCTTGGTGAAAAATGGAGCGCCCGTCGAATGCATTCCATAGCCTCGGGTGCGTTCCCTTTGATCCTCCAATATAATGCCGCGTAGTTATAAAATTCCCACGAGGTTTCATTATACTCCAACGAGTGGGCCATAAGGCTTCCAAACACTTCCACATCGACGTCATTGATGTAAACCCCAAGCGTGAACTCTGGCTCGATTACTAGCGACGCACGCTCTCTGACGCCCTTTATTCCCATACAAACGATCAAATAACTGGAAAAAAATATATCAAGAACTTGATTCGGTGTACTTCTAAGTGTTCGAAAGCGTGACTGGAAAACGCGAGCGGAACCTTCCGACAGTACGGTTTGACAATTTCGTCGCCAAACGGCCGAAATTCCAATTTGGATTCCAAAGCCACGAACGTACTTTCGTGTAAATTATAATGCGACAGTTTTTTTCCAGCTTCGATACAGTCTGTATCCGTCGCATACAACCGCTCTTCCAACTGACCATCCTTATCGTCGTCATCTTTCCGGTCTAATGCGGCTTTTTGTTGCGACAGTTCCTGCCTTAACGTTTCTACAGTTTCTACTCGCTCTTCTTGATCAATTAATGCCATAAGATCATGGGGCCTCGCGAGCTGGAACATGGAATCCATCTAGCCAAACAATATACTTGTACTGGAGGTTATGCGAACATGAATGCAATGAATTCAATTTATGTTTCCCGCGCTTTTCGCTACCTGTGCTTGAATTCGTCCATCTTCCGTCACTAGCCAATGGGTTGCGCCCCATATTACGTGAGGTGTAATCCATATTAACAAAAGCCTCGACGCTAACATTTTTACTGGGGAAGCTTTCAATTTACCGTAATGCACTGTGGAACTTTCAGTAACTGCATAACATGACACTTACGAGATCCTACATTCCGTTTGTTTTGATGATTTCACATAAATACAGCCTTGCCAGATGTTTCATTTGAAGCAAATCCTTCTTTAATACTAAATAAATTTATTATTTTCCCTAACACTGAAGCATTAAATGAATTAGTTGTGAGGTATAAATTTAACTTTACCCTGGAAGGACTTTTTAGAACGTCAAATAATTTTTTAATCCAATGGTTGAGAATCTTTTGCCAGCATTTCAATTATATGAACCGCACTTTTATTGCTATGAAAGTATTTTCCTTCACCTACCGTGTGTCTCATAAAAATATACGTGCACATTTTTGAATTTTGATTATGCGTACTGTCCTTCTGGAGTTGAATTCCGTCTATAGTTCGTATTTACGAAACTGGCAACAACGCAGGGGCGTTTTATCGACCGAAGAGGTGTTTGCTTGTCATTGGAATCGGGTTGTGAAAACTTGGAAGTAATTTCGTTTGTAACTACAACAATATAAATTTTGAAGTACTTTTTAAACGAATACGGTTTGTGTTCAATATATTAGCTTTGAATATGGATGCCTTTGGAGATGATTTTGGCTCAGTTTCGGCCCCTGAAGTAGATCCGGCTGCCGATTTCTTAGCTCGAGAACAAGATGTTTTGGCAGGCTTGGAAGATGATTTAAGTGCTCCTGCAGTAACTCTTCAAACTCAGCCAATCGAAAGTAAGATTGACCTTTCGTCGTCCTGTTTTAAAATTGTGCATATCGTCCTTCTGTGAAGCGATTTTTTTTCCGAATTCTAAGTTTGGCTCTCAATGGCTGTTTTCGCTTATGCTCAGATGATTTCCTTGCTTCCAATGGCCATGTTGATGCCTTTGAGGCAGAATTCCCCCAAGAGCCAGTCTTCCCAACTTCAAACGACTTGGCTCTTGAAGATCTCGGTAGGTTTTTTATTTCTATATTCTTTTTCTCCCTCTCATTGCGCCGTTCTGCATTGCTTACTGTCGATGACGTCATGCAAGGTTTTCTTTCCTGTCAACGTTTTGTTTGATCTTGTTAGCTTTACCCCTGGAAAAGGCCGAGGAGAAAGGTATTGTAAATATTCTCATTTTGTACTAAAGCCGTTGATTGTCGAAAATGGAAGTAGTCGGTTTAATTAAGTCGCTAAGGTTTATTCATTATTTTTGAACTTTGTAGGAATGCGTTCGGTCTCTCCTAGTCTACATTTAAGCCAGCCTGCTCGAGAAGAACCTGAAAAGATTCGAAAATGGCGCGAAGAGCAGAAACAACGTTTGGAAGAAAAAGGTAAGCTAGAAATTTTTTAGGCCCTCCTTTTATGCGGGACATGTTGCGTGCTTCTGGGAGTAGAGGTCTCGTTTTACGCGGATTACTACACCCATGGCATCGACCTGGTAGACGATGTGTGGCTTACTAATTGGATATCGACTCCTAGATGCTGAGGAGGAGCGAAAAAAGCAAGAATTGCGAGAACAAGCGCGCAAAGAATTGGAAGAATGGTATCGTCACCATGACGAAGCCATTGCCAAAACCCGATCAGCGAACAGGTGAATAAAACAACTTTCCTTCTCCTTTATTTTTCTAAAGGTGTTGGTATTAATATTAAGTATAGAAATATAGAGTATACTAACGCGTGCTGTAGTTCGTAACACATAGTGATACTTGTGATTCGGTATTAATTCGCGTACTTATTTTTCTGTTTCACGCCATCTATCAGAGAAGCTAGCAAGTGAGTTAATTGAGTTAAATTCTAAACCTCAATCTTGGACGGTAGAAAACATTCTAACAACGTTTATGAAAACAGGAGTGCGGAAAAAGAGTTGGTGGCCACGCCTACTGGCGCGCAGAATGGTCAAGAGTGGGAACGCATTGCCAAGCTCTGCGATTTTAACCCTAAATCATCCAGGAATAGCAAAGATGTCTCTCGTATGCGCTCTATTATCTTGCAGCTGAAGCAAACGCCCCCTGTACGTCCATCTGCCTAAAGAAGTGTTCGAAACCTGGTAATATCACGCTAAAAGTTGTGGGTGGAACAGGCAGAGAAGCCGAATAAACTATAGTATAACTGTTCTTTTTTCATCTCCGTTCACATTTTTTTTTCGGTTACATTCCAGTACTGCATGAGTTTTCAAAGTTAAACACGTGTGTCAGAAAAAACTGTTAATCCTCCCAGTAAATTAAATATAGAAAGTCCTCTACCCAAACAATTGTATTTATTTGCATTAAAATATTAACTCAGCACATCGGTTGTCCAACAAGTTTCAGAAGAACGACAGTTTCTCTTACCAGTGACGTTCGACGAGGGCTTTTATCAGATTGTCCTATCTGTCTTAATGGGATATTTAACCAACTATATAAATTAAAGGAGGTATTATTGTAAAGTCATGAGTAGTGTTTCAGATTACAAGTCTTTCATTTATTCTGGCACAATACAATTACTTCACTAGCCTTTCAGATGCACTAACTTCCTTTGACCGAGACATGAAAAGTTTACGTTTTTATAAAAATTCGCTACAAGCCTCCGGCTGCGCTGCGCTGTAATAATTGAGCAAAGCGGTTTGTTACAAGCATAGAAACGTCTATGAATCGGTCTACACAATTGGCTAAACACGTTTCGGTCCGACTGTCGAGTCGTTGGCCAGGTCGTTCCACACAAACGTCCCAACAGACCTCATTTAGGCGATGAATCTAGGAAATGAAAAAGCAAAGGTTTCAGTTTACGCGACACTACTTAATATAAAATTCTTTTGCGTTACTTGTGTCTGTAATTGAGCTCTTTGTTGCTCAATTAAGAGGAACTCTTGAAGCTCTCTTTCCGCAGCAGAACCGCCGGCCAATCCTGAGTCTGATGAAGTACCGACGGACGGGCCCAGGCCAGACAAGTCTATTTCGCTTGTGGTTTCTGACGACTCAAAAGGAGTAGGATTTGTATCCGATGCAGTTTTAGAGCCGAAACCAAACATGATTACAATTTAATTTAATATTACGTAAGTACACGTGTTTGTTTTTTCCGAAAGGGAATGTTTCGTTTCCAGTAGGATATCAGTATCGAGTAATTTCGATATCGATTCAACTCCGAAAGTCGATACCAAGTCTGAGAATATGAAACGTGCACATTTCTAACCGCTTTGAATTTTCAAAAACAATGAATTCGCTATTTGTGTGTCATTCTACGTTAATAAAGTGAGTCTTTAAAGTAATCGAACACGTGAAGAATATATAATCAATGACAATTAAAGCACTGAATAAGCTATTACGTTTCGCGGAATCCGGACAGTTTTGATAGCAAATAACGTCCATAGAGTCTTTAAAACCCAAAACTTTTCAAAGTGGAAACAAAACAATGAACATATGAAATTTCTCCAGAGCTGAACTATCTGGAGATGGACGATGCTCATTTCTCCTCCAACACTTCGAGTAGGCAAAGTATGTTAATTGTCACAACTTGGCATTCGAAGCAATCAAAGCCGAGCCACACCCAAAGGGGTTAGAGAGTTTAACTCCTTTTTAACGTTTTTTACAACAATGCTACCATTTCAAGACATCCGTAAGGACGAGTCACGAACGTGAATGTTAATTGACAAGACGGTAGATGGCAGATGAGTAGATATATGGCTAGAGAATTTCTGCGGAAAAACTAAAATCGGTGCACAGTAGAAATAATTGGACATCAGATGTACCAAGGTGTGAATAACACGATCGGACGACTTGGCTTCTCACATGATTATTTCTAACTAGAAACTGTATGAAGATGAAGCTGTTATACAAATCGCCATCGTCTTATTTTTGAACTATAGTACTTTTAAATTTAACTCTTCTTTTCATGGAAAGGACGTGTTAATTCTACATAGCAACACAAGCATACTGAGTTAAGTTTTTCTTTTCTTCCGACTACTTAGTTACTATTGATAGCCGAAAGAAAAAATTCTTTCACGGCAATTTTCCGGAACGTTCCGTGGTCTACTTTTCTGTAAAGAAACGATATTTCCGTCAAGGTTAAACTGTGCATAGTTGGCAGGTGATAAATAGCTTCAAAACGAATCGCTTTTTTCTAATCCTTTTTCATTTTATTCTACAGATCAGTTTTCACGATGTACCATTGATTTAGTGACCCAAATACCATCCTCGCTAGTTATGTCAGACTAACAGGCATCAGTTACTTCTGAGTAGTCTCACCCACCGGAACAATGTTCAATTCACTGAAAAAAAGTTTCACTGAAAAAAATTCACTGAAAGGAAACCATAGTTTTTGCAACAACAAAAAAACTTGTTGAAACGACCTTGGCTACATCCGATTACGCTCGCTAATTAAAATAAATAAAATTGAAGTACTACCCCGCCAACAATAACATCCACCAGACACAAAAGCAAGCCCTGTGTGATCGTTGCGTTCCAGAACCCACGAATGTTTAGCCCAACTTTTGGGTAAATCGAGAGCAACATAGTTTGATCCATCAAATGAATGGATTTTAACGAATTTTTCCACCAAAATTGGATGTTTCCAGGAACTTACATTAGCAGTACCGTAAATCCTCCTGTAAAAAATTCGCAAAACGCTAATACAAACTCACAGGCGCGGTGCTACCCATCACAGTTGGAATCATTTCGCACAATTTCGTCTGTCAAGGAAGTAATTAGACAAAACGTTTCGCGGAACAGCGTCATTTATCCTTGTCGGTCGTCGACAAATATGAATCTGAAGTATGTACCTCACGTTTCTTGTTGCCCAGGAAGCTTCAGATGTAAAGTTGGCATTTCCTTAAAAGGCAAGGAAACAAAAATGTGAGAAAGCGGAAGCTTCACACTTTTAAAGGCTTAGTCAAAATTCTTATTTTTAGCTTCACTTAAACATGCTTGAATTTTCTGATACGTAACTTTTGGCGTATAACAGCGAAAGTTTGGTTTTCGACGAAGATTTGCCTTCGTTCATGTGTGATATTTTTTTATTTAGATTTCCTTTTTTTTGTTCGAGTGTTAGTTTACTTGTTCCTTCGCTTGCTTTCCTTACCCCCGTTCTCTAAACAGTGTTCACACTACGCGATTCTCTCGTGGGGATAGTCGCCGCAGATCGAAATAAAAACCGCGTGTTGCCAGTGAACGGCCAAAGCTCCGTGTAACTAAAGTAAAATGGTAATTACGTTATTAAGACGTGTTATAGTCTTTATTAGTTTCGTGTCGCTTGATTCAGTAATGAAGCCCGAAAAAAAAGATTACTGTAACTTGTAGGGCGGGGTTGAGTCACGTGTATTTTCGTCTGCTTAGCAGCCGGCGTGGGACTTTTGGAAGGTTTTGGAACGCTATGTGACTCTTTTTTGGCTGTTGGGAAAAAGGAAACGGAGCAATTGGCTATTTTGGAAGCTATATCCCTCAACTAGTCAAAAGCCGTTGGTGAAGTGAAAAGTCGAAGCGAACGTTTTCGTATCCCTCTAATGTGTTACGCGTTTTCGTAGAGTTAAGAAACAGGAGAGAAAAAAAGTGTTACTCAAGGAAAACCAATTTGGGTCAAGGAAACTGGCAGAAATGGTCACCGTCTAAACCTCCATTTCTGGACAGTAATGGAGTTTTAAGCGTTTCGCAGGATGTTTGCACAAATTTAAGCACGTGGGACCCGAGTACAAGCGGGAATGAGGCCAATTCCTAGGTACTGGGGAATAAAAAAAAACACCCCTAAGAAATAAGTGGGATTGGGAAATAAAAAAAAATATTTAGGGAATTAATAATCCGATTGACAAGTTTCAAATAATTTGAAAAGGAAGTCACACTTCTCAAGTCTATACACTAAGTGAGAATTCGTAGCATGCATTCCAGTTAATTGCAGACAATAGGAGAAACAATTCGCACGGATATAAATAAACTATGAGTTGTAATACATTTATGAAAAATAAGTAAAAAAAACCGGTGACAAAAATGGCTTTCGATTATGTTGTATAATGGAAAAAGAAAAACACATATAATAATCATTGAGCTGCAGCACACTGTATACTGTCAAATTTTGGGTGAAACTCCTGATCCGGACGCGGTATATCCCAGTGAAATAACAGAGCGTTAATTACCGTTTTAGGCTCCGATATGTCTACAATTTTCTAGTTATGTCTACTATTTCTACTATTTTCTAGCATGCATTGTTACTTAAGTATTAGCAAAAATCAGAAGGTGTCTCTGGCAACACGCTTCTAAGTGAGCAGAAACTTTGACAATATATTTATCGCGTTGGGGAAAAAGTGTCATGTGAGATGTGACACAAAATTCAACAGACTGCCGTATGATTTCTTATGGAGAGATATAATGAAGAACGGATGAATCAGAAGCAGTATTTATTGGGCACACCGAAAAGTGAAAAACATCTAGTAAAATGTTTTTCCCTGTTGTTTTCGAGGATCTTACATCTGTCGAGTCGCATTAGTCTACCTGCTCAGAGAAGATAAGTGTAGCAGCTCATCCGTTGAGAAAAATATCCCTTGCATAATCAGCGATAATTTTAATTTTTGTGGCTCTGTAGGCTTTACCAATCGACGGAAAATTTCATTGGCCAAATACTGTCTACAGCAGAGACATTTCACCACCGTAAGCATGTTTTTTTTCACACGTGCTGTCACTCCGATCTTCTCGGCGTATAGTCGGCCAAGCTTTCTATTCGCATTCTTCCCAGTTAAACTCCAAAGGAATGCTTTGTTTCCCCCAGATTGTCCTTAACCTGTCTAGGACCGAAAGAATGTTTCCTACGACGAATCGTTAGTCAAAATCCGCCAAGTAACGTGCCGTACTGTTGAGTAAGCGTAACATTCTCTCTCCCAAGCTTCTTCCAGTCTTGGCTCCAATTTTAAATTTGTCTTTCTGACTCAGAGATTCTCTCCTTTGCAAACATATTTTACATCGTCTGCCCCCCTCATTGCTGCAAAGCTCCTCGTCCTGTGCCCCGCGGCTTCCTGCTCCTCCTCCTCCGTCCCAACTCCGCCCCCGAGCCCCGTTTAAGGCGAAAACGACTCGGAAGCAGGCGAAAACAAGCCAAAATGGAAAAAGGAGAGGGGAAGGGCATAAAGTCCAGCCCCCGTAGCTAAAAATAATGGACGATAACACGTCATCTTCTAGTAATGTTGTACCCTTCTCCCCCACAGCCTCCCTTCTCGTTCCCCATAAGTTCACTTTCGAACTTCTTAGACCCACGTTCTTCACTGCTTCAACAAATCTTTCCGCTATCATTTTTTATTCCTCGTTATCGCGTTTACAATCCCGTGAAAAGAATCGTCCACTTGAAACTCGTGGCTCCGCCGTGGGAACAGCGTGAGAGACCCCTTCTCAATGGGAACAGTCGCTCCCTTCTTGTGAAGAATTCGCATCCCCACGAAAGAATCTCTTTTAGACAGGCTATTTTCAAAACTGTCCCCCCCTAGAGGAAAATGACGTCATTACGACCCTATTTATAATTTTCCTTTTATTTGCTAGAGTTGTGGGCGGACGTCTGCCTCCTAAGCCATTATTCATAATATTTTTCTGAATTAGTGGCTGAAACCTCATGGGCACATATACTGTAAATTTTCTTGTAAAGTGATTCGCGTAATAATTACGAATTAAATTAAAAGTAGGAGAAAAATAGATTAGGAAGCAGAAGAAAAAAATAAAACAAAAAATAAAAATGGAACGAATAGAATAAACAGCCCCAATGTCTCCCATTGGGCGAGCCACGTAACACAATGTGACTGTCTGAATCATTACTGGCCATTTTATGCGCTAGATATGCCATTAAGTGACTCCTGAAGGTCACACAGGCCATGCATGGTCTCGTGTGAGATGGGTAGGTTCCTTTTGATCTGTACACACACCTTTAGCAAGGAGTTTCTCATCAGCCAGGCATGTCACAAGACGCAGCAGAAAAATATCTCCTCCTTTGCGTGCTAGCGAGTTTTGGAATCAGGGTAAACGCCACCAAAAAAACGAACGTTGAAGCTGTTTGAAAAAAGAACGAAAACAAGCCAAGTAAGCCAAATGCAGAAGATCTCGTAGCCTCGAAAAACAGGCAAGGCAGAGACCCCAGGAATATCGGAAAGGAGGACGTTGTGGACGTATTTTTGGCTTTCCTCCCTTTTCGAACGCTTCTCCACCCCACCTCCCTCCGCCTGGCTCCCACTCTTCAACGCTTCCTAAGTACGCAAGCGCACTGCTCAAAGTTTTGGGCTTCGTTTCCGAAGACGCTGCGAAACGGCACACCTGGAAGACGCCGCGAGCTTCCCAGCGAGTACAAGGAAGCTCCGCCCTCGCAGAAATGCCCCGCGGGAGTTTTGCCCGCGGGAGGCGGAGCCGGGCAGGCTCCCACAGGGGAGCGTAGGCGAAAGGGAGGGTAGAAATGACCAGGCCGAGTTTCGTTGAAAAGATCTCCACTTGCTCCAGCGGAAGCTCAGAAGCGTGTGAACTGTGAAAACGGGAAGGACAGTCTTCGCCTCTTCTCAAAAACTTTTTTGCTTCGTTTGAAAGTCTCGAATTGCGAGGTAGGCTTTCTTGCTTGCTTTTATCTGACTGTTAGTACCATTTGTACGAAAACCAACCAACCACCTTTCTGCCTTCCGTTCTGCTAACACCTTTTGAAGTGAAAGTTGGAAGATTCGCTACACAGTGAAGACTTAAGACTCGCGTTAGGAAACGTTCGGCAGTGAGAAATTTCCCTGACAGTGATTCCCTGGCTAACCATCCTCTTGCTTAACTTGCGTTCTTTTCCTTCTTAAATAGTTGTGAACCCCACCTTAAGCCCTTCGAGGAAACAAATACGCGAAACATCCTTTTCCGCCGAGTTTTAGAGAAAACCGAACAGCTTCAAAAGTTTTCCCGGTCTTGCCCGGGGGTCTTGGAAGCTTCTCGAAGGAAGAGAAGGGGGTGGGGTGAGCGAGTATGTGTGGGTGGTAGGGGAAGTGATACCTTTGGTACGGCTCCTGTGTTTGGGTTACGGTACGCGAGTTCGCCGAGATGGTGCTAAGTTTAGATTAGAGCCCCCAGAACAGGGCCACTTTGACACTAATTTACATCCTCTGAGTCTTCTTGGGCGTTAGCCATGACCCATTTTTTCAGGAAGAGTTCCTCTTGCAGAAAAAGTGATTAAGTTATTGCTTTCTTGGTTGATCACGTACTGATAACTTAAGGTCTCTAGTTAAGACCAACACGGCTATTGCTATTCAATTTCTATGCAATTTATTCTAAAAGAGAGGGGATAAGATTCAATTTTTTCGGTATTGTAACGTAATCGAAGTGCAAGACTTCATATTGCTGGGTTTCCGTTAGTGATCGGGGAAAAGCTTGAAGGACCAGGTCGTTTCACTGATTATAGGGATATAGGGGCACAGTAAATATAGGGACGAATGAAACGGGAGTTCCTTTTTTCCTTCCAAACTCTTTAGGTGAATTCTGTCTCGCTTTAACGCTTAGCTTTCGTATATGCTCTGCCAGATCAGTTATTAAGTGAAACATTCATGGTATTTGACATCTGTTTGCTTGTTTTTGAATGCTAATGGTTATTTTCTTGGTTTCCTGTAGTTAAACATGCCTTTCGTGCCCGCTGAAAACCCCAAATGCCCCAAGTGCGGCAAATCTGTCTACGCCGCTGAGGAACGTGTCGCTGGTGGCAAGAAATTCCACAAGCAATGCTTCAAATGCGGTAAGTTTCATTCATTCATATTTCTTTACAAACTTCTCCAGCTTCCCAGAAAAGACATTCTCTAATTTGAGCGGTTATCGTGTTTCAGGTCTCTGCAACAAGTTTTTGGATTCCACCAACTGCGCTGAACACGGAGACGAATTGTACTGCAAAGCTTGCCATGGCCGCAAATACGGACCTAAAGGCTACGGTACGTTCAATCAACAGTTTTTAGTGAAAAAAAGAAATCTCCGCGAAACTTTCGAAGAACTTTCTATAAAAGCACCTAATTCAGAACGTTTTCAGACACCTCGTTCTTATTTGCTAAAATAGTCAATTATTTATTTGTTCATTTTCTTCAATGAAGGCTTCGGTGGTGGTGCTGGTGCCTTGAGCATGGATTCTGGAGCACAGTTTGGCAACACTGAAACCGTTGAGTAAGTACTTTTACGCAATTTTAATACTATAGGACTATATTTAATAAAAAAGTCCAAAACAGGCTAGCAGTTGATTTTTACTGGCAAAATGTAAATGTATAGTTAAATCATAGCTTGAAATTTGCCACTGGAAAGTAAGTGATAAGGGCAGAGGGCAGGTCCAATTTTTACTGTATTCGATTACTGGAAAAGATGTCTTCGATCCAATCATAAGTTTAACCTTGATTACGAGAAAAAAGCGGAAAGAAAATATGGCTCATGAAAGCCCGTCTTTGTTTTTGTTTTAGTAACAAACCTACCGATCCCACCTATGGCAAGCAGCAATAATTTCGCAGTCACATGTGCCTGAATCACTTTGCAGAGAACGTCCTTTGAATAAAAACAGATTCTTCATGTGATTAACGGCCTCCTTTTAGCATTTTTTTTGTCTTTGTGCCAAAGCCGAACCAGTTTTAAGTTACCATCACGACTTTACTTTACTTTCCGTTGACACTTTTTCCGCAAATTGGAAAAGGACTACAAGCTTTTTAGTCAAATTTTTGTGGGGATTTTTTTTTTCGCTAATGAAGTTGTGTCCGATATTTTGGCTCCGCCCTACCCCCTTCCCGAACTTGAAAATGAATAATTTTTAATGGTGTTCGGCTTCAATAAAGTTTTTTCACTCGTCACGTGCTCTACTTCCTCTATTTTGTAAAATTAACAAACATTTGTTGCGAAGAAAAATCGAGTTTTGAAGTGTAGCGCAAAAGCGAAAGGAAAAAATAGGAAACTCTGAAAAGTGCTGCGATTCCGACGTCCAATGAAACGGATCCGGAATTTAGGATTCCAAGGTGACCTTTCCTGCTTTTGTTTTTTTGTTATATTTTTCTTCGTTAACCCAAAAAATACCTGACTGGGCTGATGCAAAACTGACCGCATTTGGGGCACACAAATATACTCAAAATGACTCATTTTTTTGAAAAAAAATATACATGGCCCTACCGATGTGTTTTATTTCGTATTTTTTGCTTGAGTAAAGAAGAAAATAGCTCCTTCAGTTTTGGGTGTCGATCAAAAAGAAAAGATGTTGGACAGTAAAAAATTCCTATCTGGTGATGGGATAAGGAACTGCCCTCTTGCCCAGTTTAAATTTAAAGCAAAGACAAAGCGACATTAGTGGAAAAGTCAAAAGACTGCGTTACTTCTGGTCGTTTCACTCCTTCTCCCATTACTTGATTGAACTCGTAAAGTAGCTTGCAGCGTTCAAAACTTAGTTGTCTGACGTAAAAGACTTTGAGAAATTCTTCAAATGGACCAGTTCGAACACGAAAATTGAAGGAGTTCCAAAATTTGAAACTGTATACTAAATTAGTTTTAAAAAAAGGCATCAGAGGACGCAGGATGTAATCACTAATGCTTCGAATACTGACCAATCCTGGCAAGTAACGCCACACTGTTAGTTTAACCACTCTACCGCTTATGACTGGCTCTTACTTACAGCTTTATAACATGCAAATCGCAGAGTAATCAAAAGCTGCAAGCTTTTATCTTGCGACATTAATATTTTCCCGGTGGCGAAAAGCTTGAAAAAAGTGAAAGTCTGACTAAGCTAGTGCCTTCTATTTCTGCAGACAAGCGCCCCGGGCTCCCGTCAACAGGCCTATCACTAAAGCGCCAGAGGGCGAAGGTTGTCCGCGTTGTGGGGGCGCGGTTTTCGCCGCGGAGCAGATGTTAGCCAAAGGACGGGTAAGATTTTCAGAAATGTTGCTAAAATCTTCATTTTTATGATGGGCTGACGCTTTGTTTTCTGAATATCCAACCAGTCTTGGCACAAGGAATGTTACAAGTGCAAAGAATGTAACAAACGTTTGGATTCGGTCAATACTTGCGAAGCTACCGATGGCGAAATCTACTGCAAAGGTAAAACTTATTGGCTACTTCCTCCGTCCACGTTAACGGCATTAGCAGAATCAATATTTTCTTATCTCTTGTAATTAAAATAATTCTATAAAGACAAGTTGGTTGAGAGTAATCCGTTTCTGTACTGTGATCCCGATGTAGTCTGTTACGGTAAATCGTTCGGACCCAAGGGTTATGGCAGGGTGTTGCAAAGTGACGCCGAAACCTTAAGGTTAGCGCGTTTTTTTGGCTTGTCACAAAAAAACGGCCACTAAAACGTAACAGTTCAGCCGCGAAAAGCGACGAGTTGTGGGTTTTCCTAACAACGAGTGCTTCCAAATCGCTTCGTTCCTTTTAA
Source organism: Triops cancriformis (assembly GCA_020615345.1). Taxonomy (NCBI): domain Eukaryota; kingdom Metazoa; phylum Arthropoda; class Branchiopoda; order Notostraca; family Triopsidae; genus Triops; species Triops cancriformis. The sequence goes on from JAHZNP010000254.1 coordinate 51,975, forward strand.
TTGCGCTGTTATAACGAGTAATCTGCTATTTTATACTAAGCAGACGCTTTGTACTCATCCTTAACCTTTGATGAGTTCTCCTGGTTGTGTTTCGGAACCCAACAATATTTTTGGATAATTTTTTTTCTTCAGAAAGATTTTTTGGTTCATATTTCCTTGTATTTTCGTTACCACTTCAAGGGGCCAAATTGTCTACAGGGTTTTTTGTTTTATTCTTTCTATTCAGTTTGCTACGGGAAACGTTTTGGCCCCAAAGGTTATGGCAGCGTGCTTTCGTCGGATGTTTGCAGCAACGGACACCCGTACGTGCATGCCCTTTTAACGCTTTCATTACCTTCGCAAAGTTCTTAGCGCATTCCTTTACGATTCATACTGCGATTGCCAGCGACACGCACTGTCATGAATTTTCTTTTTAATACTCTAACTTTCGTAACGAGTTAGCATTCTAACGTAGCGGGGAGAACAGCAAAGTAAAATTGACAACAAATATTTGCAGTGACGTCAGCAAAATCCGTCCGCTCCAGAGTGACACGTCTGCCATCAAAGCGCCCGAAGGACAAGGATGTCCTCGCTGTGGAGGCGTGGTCTATGCTGCTGAACAGATGCTTGCCCGTGGATCGGTAATAATGCACTTTTTCAAATTTCGGACCGCCTTTTTATTAAAGGAGATTTTCGTAGGTGTGGCATAAAGGCTGTTTTAACTGCAAAGAATGCCGTCGGGTGTTAGATTCGATCATCGCCTGCGATGGACCTGACCGTGAAGTGTACTGCAAATTGTGCTACGCCAAGAAATACGGCCCGAAAGGATATGGATTCGGTGGTGGCGCTGCTTTCTTGCAATGTGATACCTTACCGTAAGCTTTGAAGCATTTATATTTCTTACAATAATATTGACTAAGAGAATCAATGTATTCAGCAAAGCCAATCTGCGATAAGCGCGTGTATACAATTTTATAATTCTTCGTGTTCTGCAGAAATGGGCTAGAAATGGATCAATCTTTGAAAGCTACCTTGAACCCATCCACAACATCGATTAAAGCTGCCGAGGGTGAAGGGTGCCCTCGTTGTGGTGGCGCGGTTTACGCGGCGGAACAGCAATTGGCCAAAGGCACAGTAAGTTACGCCATCTTGTGGAAGAAATATGTTTTTTTTACGATTACTGCGCTCTTACTTAAACTATCTCCATTCCTCAGTAGTTTTTCTTTTTCGAATTATTTAACTAGTTACAATGTTAATTACTTTTGTTTTTAATATTACACTTTTATTTATTACTATTTTTTTCTCTCTGAAATTTAGATGTGGCACAAGCGCTGCTTCTCCTGCGCGGATTGCAAGCGACCATTGGATTCAGTTTTGGCCTGCGATGGTCCTAATAAGGAAATTTACTGCAAGAATTGTTACGGCAAACGGTGGGGACCTAAAGGTTTTGGTTATGGCCACACCCCTACGTTGGTCTCTGTCAGTGGTGACACTGAAACGCCTTTGTAAGTCATTCATTCTGTATAAGAAAATTTCCTAAAAAAACTCGTTTATGGACTGTTATTATTCTTTCAGGGAATCTAAACCTTTGTCTAAGCCAACGGAAGGCGAAGGATGCGCCCGTTGCGGATTCGCGGTTTATGCAGCTGAGCAGATGATATCTAAAAATAGAGTAAGTTTTTCTACGGTGGTTAGGACGTCAGTGTTACTTGCCACATCTCAAATCGATTTGCGTTTTTCAGGATTCTTTATAAATTTCGTATCGTCAATTTCCTACTAGTATTTTATTTATTTCCTAAATAGCTTCAGTAATTTACATGTATTGTATGTGTATTGTGTCTCTGTGATTAAATGTCTATTATTTTTTTCACAGATCTGGCACAAACGCTGCTATAGCTGCAACGAATGTCACCGTTCTTTGGATTCCACAAATATGAACGACGCTCCTAACGGCGAAATTTACTGTTTGGGTTGCTACCGTAAGAAATGGGGCCCCCACGGTGTTGGCTACGGCATGGGTGCTGGTGCACTTTCAATGGCTTAAAAGCTATATTTGAGTTCACTTCAACGGGGATGGGAAAAACACACACCGGGACATGGACGTGACTGTGACAACGAAAGAGACTCGTTTGTAGACTAACTGTTTTTGACTGCCAACCAACGAATTCTTTGGGCTATTTCCCCCCCTACCGTTAGTGCAAAGTTTTGCATTTGGCGCGGAGAAGAGGGTGTTTCCGTTTTTTAAAGAGCTTTTTTGAACCTTTTTTTTTTGGACTGGAGCACAGCGAAGTGTGACTAACTAGTTTTACTCGTTTTACTTATCACGGACTTGCGTTGAGGGTTGGACGATGTGGCATTGATTTCAAACCGTTTAGCCGAAAATTTTATGAAGCCTTTAGATTTTTTAAAATTTTATTCGATTTTTTAAAGATTTTTTTTGGTGCAGCTGAAATGAATAATGCAGTCCAAGTTTTCAATTCGATTGTGCAATATGCATCCTCGCCAGAATTAACCATATCCGCGTGGCTTTTTTTTCTCTTAGTTTGTGTACAGCTTTTTATTCTTCGGTGTTTTGTTTTATGACATTGAATGTCTTTTTTTCTGAAAGTGCTGGAAGAAATTTGACTATACCAGTGACTGCATTACTGGCCTTCAGGCGAGTAACAGACGAATTAAGAGCCTGGTTGTAGTTAGACTGACCGGGGCTAGAGGGTGTGTGAGTTTACTAGGGACGAGTTATTGGGAATTTTTAGGAAATATTCAAGAAGACAAAAAAAGAGAAGACTTTTTGAATGTACGAGAAAAGTACAATGCGCTTTGAAACCGTTCGACTAATGATTAATTGCCAGTCCAATACATGCCTTTCTCGCTTTGTAAAAAATGAAATGATTTTTTTCCTAGTCGTATTTACGGGCCTTCGAATTCTTTCCGGTAGGGAGGAATTTCGAGACAATATGAAGAATCGGAAAAAATTGCGATGGCTTCATTTATGACTGACTCATTTATGATGACTTACTCGTTTAACTCATGAATGAAGCATGTGATGAGGAGTGAAAATCACTGTTTTGTCTCGAAAGTACATCAGAATGGGAATTAAGCCTTGTTCACCTTTTAGTTTGTTACATTTATCTGTCAACTAAACATAGAAAGGATAGCCTGCGTCCTTCGTTTATTATTTTTCAAAAAAAATTATGCTTCGCATTTCAATCTTGACTTTCTTCGGTAACCACACTATCGTTTCTCTTATCAATAGCAGTGAAACAGTTGAACCCATAACTTAGTAAATGTTTCGTATTTTGGCCCAATCTGTAAGAAACTTTCCTTCGTAAAACACGCCTCCTGTTTTATACAAACATTATCGGGTACACTTCAAGATACGAAGCTGTGCGTGCACAGAAAAGTTTGGGGTAACACGCTACGAACTTTTCGGTGTCAAATACCCATTTTTACAAGACGATATGCTTAAAGTATAATCTTCTCTTCAGAAAACTTTATTTCAAAAGAAATTTCTCGCACTTTGGAGATACATGCGTGATAGAAGAATAAGTGCTCGAAACAGAAAAGCTTGTGCATTTTTTAAATGGTCTCCCTCGTTGTCACAGGGTTCGTGTCATTTTAATTCCAAGGGCGCGAAAGCCCAAACATCCCTTCCATCAATTATTGATCCCTTAGAGCCGCGCGCATTTCATATTCATCTCAGGCATCATAGAGAGTCTGCGTCGTAAGGCCTTCCAGCCTCCTGTCACTTCTGCTGCCAAAATAACGGGTGCTGTTTGTTATTGTTATCATGTAAACTGTGATCCAATTTTTTCTTTAATTTCTCAAACTGCTGTGAGATGTTGAACATGGTCTTCCGCTGTTGGCTATTTCTGTGCCCTCTGTGGTCAGCAATTGAAGCTGCTCCCATTTACTTCACCATCGGAGGAGTTTTAAGCGATCATGACAATGACCTACTCTTCAAGAAAACCATTGACGTAAGTTTTCCTCATAGAACTTGTAAACATGAAATAAAGAAATGAGAACATCGACATTGGATCCTTCAATTGTGTAAAATATTAGAAAAATAATTTTGAATTTAATTTCAATGGAAACTTTTAAAAAGGGACGCCTATTTGGGATTCAAAGAGTTAAACAATACACTTGAACGTAAGAATGAGTATGACATCCGAGTTCAAGTAATGAACTGAGTTCCATTTGGACATCTAACTTAGGAACTCAACTTCGATCCGACGTTGGTGCCGAAGAACACGACGTTGTACAGCGCTTCCATGTTAATGGATCCTAATCCGATTCGAACAGCGCTCAAAGTCTGTAATTATTTAATTACCCAACAAGTTTACGCCATCGTTGTGTCACATCCTATGCGGGGCGAAATGTCACCCGCCGCCGTTTCTTACACAGGTGGCTTTTATCACATTCCGATAATTGGAATTAGCTCCCGTGACTCCGCCTTTTCCGACAAGGTAATACCAAGCTTTTACTGCGATAAAGTACAATAACTTACTAAGGCAGGAAAGGCGAGCTATAAACTCTTTATGGATGGTCATACGTTTAGAATATCCATATTTCTTTCATACGGACGGTGGCGCCGTACTCGCACCAAGCGGATGTTTGGACGACCATGATGCGTCACTTCAGCTTTCGTCAAGTGGTTATCATCCATAGTTCCGATACCGATGGCAATTCGTTACTAGGTCGCTTCCAGACCCACAGTCAATCAAGTGACGAAGATGCGGAGATTAAGGTAACAAAAACATTTCTTGACCGGTCCGGTGTCAAGCGTGATATAACCGATCTATTTCCTGCACCGGGACTCGAAGAAATAAATCAAAGATTTCTGTCGCGATGTTACGGCCAAAGGAATAGATCAAGCGTATCTCTCGTGACATTTTGATCTCTTCATGTTCGTAGAGATGGGTTTTCTTTTACTACACTACTGTTCCGGTGGTTATCCTTTGTCCTTTGAGAGCTTTCTTCAAGAGCGGATACTTTGAAAGGCATTTTTATCGGTTGAGTCTAAGTTGAGTTAACGCAGTCTTACATGAGAAGCTCAACTTCATTTTTTATAGTAATGCTAATGCTTAAACTGAGAAAAAAACGGAAGAGTCGGAACAGTAGCAGTAATAAAAATGGTTTTATATCTGCAGATTGAAGCTGTGTTTGAGTTCGAGCCAGAATTGCAAAATTTTACGAGTCAGCTCTTAGAAATCAAAGAAGCACGAGCTCGGGTTTACCTGCTGTACGCCAAGTAAGATTCGACTATATTTTCTCAGATTACGCGTTGGAGAAAATAAATCTAAAAGCCAACGATATGACTTGTGTCACATTTTATAGTCAGGAAGATGCTAGTGTGATCTTCCGCGATGCGACAGCTCTGAATATGACTCGTGAAGGACACGTGTGGATTGTCACCGAACAAGCGTTAGACGCGCCGAATGTACCAGTCGGAGTTTTAGGTTTACAACAAATAAATGCCACCAATGAAGCTGCACATATCCGAGATAGTTTGTAAGTTTCACATGTTTTTAGACTGTTTACATCTTTTTTTCTATCTGTCTTTTTAAACGGTTTCGTATAGCGTCTTAAATTCTAGGAACGTAGCTACCTCGCTAAACCGGTCTATCTATTTTGTTGTCTTAAATCTATGAGCCATTTGTATTAAAAGCAATATTGTTTATTTACTTGCCAAAAATAGGTACGTTTTGGCGTCAGCTTTGCGGGATTTGCAAATGGTAGAGCAGATTACGGACTCGCCTAAAGACTGCAACAATTCTGGCGCAGTTTGGGATACCGGCAAAACCCTATTCCAGTAATGTGTTTCACAGTTTTTTTTCCTTCTTTTCTTCGCTGCTATTTTTTATTTTCTTCAAATTTTCTTTCCTTTCTTCCTTGGACAGCTACATTAAAAAACAGGTTTTGCTTGACGGACACACGGGGAAAGTTGCGTTTGACGAGAATGGCGATCGATTGAACGCCGAGTACGAAGTAGTCAATATTCAGTCTGGACATAAACATGTGTCTGTTGGCCAGTACTTTTATTCGAAAGTAAGTCACGGATGACTCGTTATTCAAGGGATATATCAAGATAATGCTTCGCGTTTTCTTCCCCTCGCCACGTGCGCTACTGTAGTTCAGGCGTGCCATGACGCTCAGCATAAACGACAGCGCAATTATATGGCCAGGTGGCGGTAGTTCAAAACCAGAGGGCTTTATCATTCCAACGCACCTAAAGGTTATGACCATCCAGGAAAAGCCTTTTGTTTACGCCCGCGAAATTTCGTCCGACAAAGGAGAGTTTTGTGACGTTATGCAAAAGGAATTACCGTGCCCGTGGTTTAACAACAGCGGCGAAGGTAGTTACATTCTTCCTTTCCCTAAGGCACGCTTCCCCCTTTCAATTGCGTAGTATTGCCCTAGCTCGAGGTAAACGTTGAGTCTAAAACGCATTTTCAAACCTAACACGAGGAGTAATCTGTCAATGAAATTTTATACAACAAGTAGTGCTATGTCAGATAAAGTTAGGAAATTGTACCACGACCACTCTTTTCACTCTCGCTACCAAATTGTCTGTAGTTTAAATGAATGTTTGATTATCCCCTTCCTGGTCGTGTAAACTGGGACAACCTCTATAAAAAATTCAGGGGGAAAGATTTTGAAAAGCGCAGGAAAGGGAAGAAAAAAATTGAAGACTTATTTTGTTAGGAGATAAAAGCTATTGTTGTCGTGGCTACTGTATCGACCTCCTCCAGAAACTCGCCCACAAAATTAACTTCACCTTTGATTTGGTACTGTCACCAGACGGCCAGTATGGAAACCTAGCGACGCGTAATGGAACAAGTAATATGGCTTTTTTTTATTCGAAAAGTGAATTCCGGGAAAGAAAAGGAAGGAGCTGATGAGGAACGACTTTAAAGTCTTTTGTTATCTATTTGGATTATCTTTGGTGCTTCTCTTCGCTTAACTCTTTGTTGAATTGGTAACAAAATGGATATATTTCCATCCATCATTTCTGCACAAAGAAAAAGTTGACAAGCTGACTTTCAAACATTTGTGAAAGGCACTTTCTTTCTTCTTTCCCTTTCTTTTAGCTGTTCATTTTTCTCACCACGGATAGTTCATCAATCACCGGAATTTTTCACTTTTAAATGATTGAATTCTCTGTTGGCTTCATCCGTATGTAATACAGAAAAAAACGAGTATTGAAACTGTGCTGCAGTAGAGATACTTGTCCTTGTTTGAGGTTTGGCTGACGGTATTGGAGTAATTTATCGTATTTACCCCCCAAGATGGGGTGTTATGGGGTGGTGGAGTCGGTTTCGGACGTCGTTGTAATTTCTTGTGCTTAACAGACCGCAAAGAATGGACAGGACTGATAGGAGAATTGGTGTACGAAAGAGCGGACATGATTGTAGCGCCACTTACCATTAACCCAGAGCGGGCGCAAGTCATCGAGTTCAGTAAGCCGTTCAAATACCAAGGAATCACGATTCTGGAGAAAAAACAGCCCAAGACTTCCACCTTGGTCTCGTTTTTGCAACCGTTCCGTGACACGCTATGGATTTTGGTCATGGTATCGGTACACGTCGTGGCGCTCGTACTTTATTTGCTGGATCGGTTTTCTCCCTTCGGAAGATTCCGCCTCGCCAATACCGATGCCACCGAGGAAGATGCTCTGAATTTGTCCTCGGCCATTTGGTTTGCCTGGGGAGTTCTACTAAACTCAGGAATAGGAGAAGGTAGACATTGTACTCAGCTTTTCGCCCAATTTTGTGTTTTCCTCTTTGTTTTGTCACCTGTAGGTAATAAAAGTATTCACTTCCGTTTAATCGTATTTATTTAAATCGTAATCGTTTAATCGTATTTATGTAAAAACACTCATGTTCATCTGAAACGCTTATTGGTTGTACATAAATTGGCAATGCGTAAAGAAATTTAACTCAGCTTTTCGTATTTTTCAATTGTTTCTCGGATGTGTTTTTTCGTTTTATTCCCTAACTAAATTTTATTGTTTCTTCTTTTTTTAGGTAAACTATCTATCTTGTTTGCGTATTTTTTATTGATGTACAATTATGCGTGAGATATTTTTATCTATTTATTTGGTCATTTATTTTATATGCTAGTCGGCGTGGGCTTTGCCTTTCCCAGACATATTGGGAAAGTCGTTGGCCATTTTGATTAATTATTGGCCTTGGAATGATTTTGCAATATTTATTAGGCACGCCAAGGAGTTTTTCGGCACGAGTACTGGGCATGGTATGGGCTGGCTTTGCCATGATAATTGTTGCGTCGTATACTGCTAACCTGGCAGCTTTTCTGGTTCTGGATAGGCCCAAGACAAGTCTTTCGGGCATTAACGATCCCCGGGTAAGTTTATGTTTGTTTTACCATATTATTACAAAAAAGTCTCTTCCTACGCACAAAGTATTGTACAATATATCCAAAGAAACTTAACGGGCTATGGACACCAAAAACGCATAAAGAGAATTTTCATGGATTATTACAATAAACATTATTCTAAGAATTAAGGAATTTTGTTTCGATTATTTTCTGACGAGCTGTTCTAGAAATATTTATTTCCGAAGTTTAGACCTTTTCCCGCCATGAAAACCGTGACATCACGGACGGGAAAATTCGAATATCGGATTTCTTATGTCCTAAATACCTTCGTTATTATTTCGCACCCGGGAAAAAGACACTTATATCCGGAGACTAGATTTTTCACTCTGTTTTCATAAGATAAAATTGTTTTCTGCTGTCTATTGCCCTTTAAATCTACTCTGCAATATTCACAAATAATAGTTTGGGGTATTGTTAGCGAGTAAAATGGTATATTAGGCGCGTATTTGTGTGCGAGTCCGTTCCACGTTTACTGCCACGCTATACGTATGGACCGTTGAGCGTGGGGCTGTAAAAAGCGAAACAGTATTGTCTGTGAGAGTGTAGGACGGTGACTGTATCCATTTTATCCCTTTTTATTGGCATCGTCAGAGGGCCGCGACACTCGAAACTGAATATGTCGTTACCATAACATGCGTGAGACGCGACTTTCTTGTTTCAGAATCCACAAACAACGCTCTCGGGGATTGTCCATCCCATAATCTGGGTCCCTGTCTAAATTAACGGACTTGCAGTCATAGAAGCGAGGGATCGTTGGATCATTACTTTAATGATTAAAATTGACATGTCACAGATAGTGCTAAGCCATTGGTGTGTCCAAAGGACACACTGTACATTTTTTTTGTAAATTTACAATTTCAGCAAAAAATTATAAGGACTTTACTGTAAAAATACTTTTAAAATGTTTTTCTACAACCAGTTCGTGGTTAAAAAATCATTTTTGTAAGTATTTTTACAGTGAAGTCCTTGTAAATTTTTGCTGCACAACGAATCATTGTAAATTCACCAAATCATTTTTTACAGTGCAGTGTCGTGACAGTTATACAGCAATTGACGAATTCCCTCCCTCAAAACTTATCTATATATATTTTTTTCCCTTTTGCAAAAGCTCCGGAATCCCATGGAGAACTTCACGTACGCTACTGTCCGGGGTTCCGCTGTGGATATGTACTTTCGAAGGCAAGTTGAGCTTTCCAACATGTACCGTACCATGGAAGGGAATAATTACGTGACTGCAGAAGAAGGTATTGCTGCAGTGAAACTAGGGTAAGTTGTGACACGCTACCTCACTTTCTCTCCTTCGTTTCACCTGCGTTTTCCTCTTCTCCCACTTTAATTCATCGCGAGAGAGAAACACAGAGAGAGAGAGAGAGATACACTGCCAAATGAGCATCTGTTCGTACTTTGTTCTCTGCTACACACTTCCGTTTCAACAAAATTGCGTTTCCAACTGAAGATTTCTTCCTGGATCTGCTTCTGCATGCTCATGGTCGTCTTGGCTCGTATTTTTCTTCTTTTGGCTTCGAATTTATCATAAAAAAATTCCACTTGAACTCGTTTTCTCTAGGCTTCGTGCTTTCTAGGAGAAAAAGGTCTTGCGTCCTTTATTTTTTTCGTTCCGGAATTGTGCGTTGAAATCAGGATAAGGTTGATGGGAATGTTGAGGCTCCCAGTCGCGTACTTTCAAGTTCGGTTGGGTTGATACGAATTGTATTGACCTGTCATACACTTGTCGTGCCCAGAAAGAGTGTATCGGGCTATGACACACGGAAGAAAAGAAAGGAAGATGAAAACCTCGAGAAAGTTTGACAATGCTTCCTTGAGGAAGAGAAACGCTTTAACAGAAGCAAATTCGACAGCGAAGAATTGCTTAGCAACGTATTGAACAAATAAGAGAATTTACTACAGTTAGAGTAAATTTTTGCTGTCCGATAATGTTTGTTCGTATTAAAGAGGGAAACAAAAGCGGAGCTGGAAAGTAAGGAAACATGAAAAAATCCCAAGAAATTTGTTTCGATGCATATGACATAGGACTTCCTATACAGAACATTGTTCTGTGTAGGAAATTCTATGTGCGAAGGAGGGAAGGCGATCGTATTATGTCAATACAACCCTCTGGGGTTATTGTTATATTGTTGCGTTACGCGTTTCGTCCCTTATTACCCTGAGGAATTCTCCCTGAGTGGTTTACTGCTAATCCCACTTGCAATTAAGGAAAGCTGATTGCACAATAAGATTAGGTAAAGTGTGTTCGTTAAGAACTAATATAGGATTATATCCTTTTCGTGGTTGAAGCAAAAATATAATTTTCGGGACTCTTTTACATTTTATCCCATATTAATTGGGTTCAGTATTACTGCAATGAGTTAATCGCAGGAAACACACAAATTGTGAATACACCAGGCATGGCTGGGAGCTGTTTCTTGACACGATTTATTTCGAAGGGTTTCTTTTGTCGTTTCACGATTGAAAGAACAAAATGGGAAAGTACAGAAGAATTTAGAAATTTAAAAGGTGAGAATCCCTAATCTTCACTAAGCAACGATTTAAGTATTTATCACGCTGGAAGAAGTATTCCTAGGGAAGACGAACGCGGAAACTCATTTAAGTTTCTCTGACGTCTTTGGGAAACAGTAATTTTTAATTACTTCCCTAGCTACATAAAGTTCTTTCGCAATAGCTCTACGACAGGGTGCTCGATCGATCTTGATTTCTGCAGCCGTAGCTTAAAAGATGTACCATTATTCCCTTCCTCGTTGTTGATTTAGGTCTTCTATTCTGCGAGCTGCAAAAAAATCCAACTTCGAGTCCCTTCATCGAAATCTTTCTTTGAATCGCTGAAAAGTACACCTTAAACCGAGATTTCTTCAAAGAACTCCTTTTGTTATTTGCCAAATACTCCCACGCATGCTGTAATCCTTGCACCAAGCCTTTCCGTTCGTTAATGTCATTAGCTAGCGATCTCATAATTTCTTCAAATTTTCCTGATTTTCCACGTATTTCTAGCACAATTATGATTTTTAATTTGCGCTTTGCTCTTTCTAAGGAAATTCTTTGAAAAAGATAAATATTAAAAAAACGCTTTTGACGAGGCGAACCGTATCCGGCAATATATTTCTGCCGCCATCAAGAAGAAATCTCATATTTCTGCCTGCAACGAGAAATTCCCCCCAAAATATTTAAAAAAACGTCTCTAATGAGGCGAATAGCATCTGGTGGTACATTTCTGCCGCCTTCATGAAGAAATATGTCGTTCAGTAACTTCTAGCAATTTTTCGTTACCTGACAAGCGAGAAATCGTCCCTATTTGTATCCGTCAGGCGTCCTTCTGTGGTCACTACTGGTTACGAGCAAGTCACGCATAGTTAGAAATGTTCGTCTCGTAAAACCGCAGCTCATATCTTACCATCATCAATCTGGGTTATTTCGCGTGATTAAACTTGAGCCCCCTTTTCATTCCACTCTCTCGCTTTATCTCCCTTCAACATTAGGAAGCTGAAAGCATTTATCTGGGACAGTTCGAGGTTAGAATTTGAAGCCGCCCAAGACTGTGATTTGGTGACGGCTGGCGAACTTTTTGGCCGATCCGGCTATGGTATCGGATTGCAGAAAGGCTCGCCGTGGGCGGATTCTGTGACTCTGGCCGTCCTCGATTTTCACGAAAGTAATGGCTGCATTTCTTCGTGGAATATTTCTCCTAGAAATGCCTCTCTTTTTTGTGAAAACGTCATTTTTCTGGGTTTTATTCAATTTCGGGGTCCGTCAGGTGGCTTGATGGAAGATTTGGATACCGAATGGATTCTGCAAGGCAATGCGCAGCAATGCGAGCATAATGAGAAAACGCCGGCTACTTTGGGATTAAAAAACATGGCCGGAGTTTTTATTTTGGTCGCAGCTGGCATTGTAGGTGGTGTGGCGCTGATAGTCATTGAGATTATGTACAAGCGTCACCAAATTCGGAGACAGCGGCGATTAGAACTCGCACGCCATGCGGCCGATAAGTGGCGAACCATGGTCGAGGTATACAATTCCCTTTTTTTCTTTTCTTTTTAGGTTTCATTTTTTATGAGCTGAAGATTTTCTCGATGTTTAAAAAATGGCCCAGAGTTAGTTCTCTAGCTATTATTTTTTATTGTCGTGAGTTTTGCGTGAGAACGACTTTTATGGTAGAAACACCGCCGCAACTCCAGTACTAGCACGCTAAACACACCTCTTAAAATTTTTTTTTAGAGTTTTGCGTTTCTTTTGCATTTCTGTAAACAGTGTTGCGTTGCGTCGACTATTTTTAAACATGGACAGTGATGTATTGTAAAATACCTTAAAGGAACAAAGAAATTTTATTCCGCTTCATCTGGTCACCATCGAATCGCCCATTCTTAGTTATACCAGTCTTTAAGGATCAGCCGTCTAAAAAAAATCGTAACCATGTACATAAAATCGGAGACTTTTTATGACCGGACATTTTTTGGGTGGTAAAATCAACTTAAAGAAACTGGAATCTATTTGCATTAGAGCTTTTCCATAAGATTTTGACGAAAGACTGCAAATAGAAAAACCTCTGATATCTTGTCTGTTTTGCGAGTTGTCTTGGTTTTCGTTTATTGTACAATAAGTTAAATTAACGATTTAATGAATTCTTACTGAATTTTTAACAGAAACGGAAGAATTTGAGAGCAACGTTGGAATCACAACGGCGTTTAAAGAGCAACGGAGTGAACGAGTCGGCCCACTTCCCAGTACGGCGTTCTTCAGTAGGCGTGGCGTCCGGTAATACGAAAGCACATCCTTGTTGGCCCGTTCCGCCACGCTCTTCAGCCACTCCCCCAAACAAAAGCAACGTGCATCCCCGTCAGCCCGATTACCTTGACGTTGTACAACTCCGTCGTCAAGTCACGGAGTTCTCAGCTTAGCAAGACAATTGCGTACGTTGGATTGTTTTCCAAATCACTCCCAGTTACATTCCGTCTTCAAGCTTCATTCATACTGGACTACGTACTGACTGTTCCTACGTGTATACGTGTTATATATTCCTTCCTAGCACGCTATCGCATGCAGAAATAATTCCCTGTGTATACTTTGGAAAGGCAGCCAAAGAAACTGAAAGAAGAAATATAAGGGATTGATCGTTGGAAATGTTTAAAAAAATGTCATGAACCTCAGGCTCGTAAAAAAACACGTAAGTTTTTATTTACGGTTTCAAGAGGGGAAAAAAGATGACAAGAAAAGGAAAATAGCGGAATAAAAAAAGTTGGGGTATAGACTACGTATCATTGAGTGGGAAGTTTCGGCCTCGCAGTAATATCCCGTCCTGGTGAGTAGTAATAGACCGTGTCACTTCAGCAGTCGCCGGAAGGAAGTTTCCGCTGGCGTCTTTTTTCGTCCCCGTGACTCCGATCACCATTGACAGGTAAGCCACATACAGTGTTAGGATTTAAGGACAAGGTTTTCCCTTTTTGTGTCTCTATCCCCCTCCCGTAGTAATCTGCTAAGCTGCCGCTGCAGGTTCTTCAGTAACCCACCAGTAGTTACCCCTATCAGAAATAAAGCTCAACCACCGTAACGATTCTCCTCCCTCCTTCCCAACCTCTTCCTTTGCTACTTCCGGTGTTTGTTAAGGAAGCCTTTCTTTTAATATGCTGTACGTTCTAAAGAAAGAAATAGGGGCAGAAATTGAGGTAAAGCCAAGAAATTTAAAGAGTAAGTAGACCTAAAAGTAAGAAGCGGAACATTTTATAAAGATTCAGCTTTAGTTAGTTTTGTGAGTTGGCATTCAAGTTGGAAGTTTCAAAGTTGGTTGTGTTTCGACAGAAATGCAAATTTCTCTAGCGAGCAAACTAGAAATATTCTTGCTTATACATTTGGAATGGCAATGAAAACAGCGCAATACATACTGAATTTAAGTTTTCGGACCTTTTCCAACATCCTTTTGCTTGGAGGTTAATTTGAAATCCATAGCCTTAAAATTCTGGAAAATCATAACTTCGAAAAGAATTTCTGAAGAAATTGTCGCGTGAAAATCGCGTAGTATGCGATCCCCAAGATGGTTTGAAAACATTTCGAATTCACCTACGATCAGACAGCGATCGTTCTTTTGCGATTTCATGATTGCTGAAAGCGGCGAATAAGAGCCATTTCTGTGCAGAAATTTCGTTGCTGGTACTCAACTGCCATGGTTATTTCTAGCCACACAAAATAGACAAGCATCATACCCGGTTCCGTAATCCATTAAAATTGGTAGAAGCTCAGCTTTCTCAGTGGAATAATGCCCAAATAATTTCCGTGCTTCTTAATATCGTAAAAAAGATTCAAAACTTCTGTTTCTTGAATCTCACGAATTTCAGTCGAGTCGACAAGTGAACAGTGCCATTGTTACCTATTCTGCTCCCTTTTTTTCCCCTATTTATCTCACTTGTGCTTTTTGCCTCGTCTCGCAAACTTCTCAGCTTCTTTTGAGTCCTCCGATGACGTTAGCCGGTTAGGAAAGGGAAGAGCGAAAAGCGAGGTGGCGGAATGCAAGGGAGTGGACGACGACAAGGGTTCCCGAGAGGTAGGGGGCGGGCTGGTTTTGGTATTCTCTTCCTATTGATTCTAAGGGATAAAAAGGAGCGCTTGGCAAGGCAACTCCTCCTTCGCAGTAAGCAAACTCCGCCAGACCCATCTTGCAGCTCCCTGGGCCCAGGGTTGTGATCACCAGCCAGCGCTGTGTTTGGCGGAGTAGCTGGCCAAGCGTCCGCCGAGTAAGACGCACTGAGAGGAAGTCGCCGTACTTCCCAGTACGCCACAGCTTCGTCTACCTGATCAGTGATCCCGTTGGACTGTGGGTGAACCAGAAAGTGTAACTTGAATTCCATGACTTGGGCCCAGTAACTTTTGGTGGCAGAAATATCCATTCTGTGCAAGTACCAAGTGCGTTTGAACTGCCGCTTGCTGTCCTCTAACTCATATCGCTTTTGGCCCTCTAAATCGTATCCGAAACCTCCGGATACCTGCATATTTGGAAGAAAAAAAATATAAATTGGGGAAAAATAGCAGCTCCAGCGGAATTCGAAAAGTAACAGTCCTTTGGAAGTAATAAAGCGCCCCATTCCTTGGAATCCTTTTGTTTTCTTCTGGGAATGTCCAGCAGCGAGGTTTCCGTTAGTGTTGCCGCGGAATCAACGACTAATACTGCCCCTCCAAGCAACGGAAGTAGCCCCAGTCCTCCTTCGACCGCCACAGCGAACTCATCGACCATGAATTCGGTGATGCAAATATTTCCGGCGATCGTTGAGCTCAACGTGGGTGGCGTATTTTACACCACTGCGTTGAGTACGTTGACGCGAGAGGCAGACTCCGTCCTGGGGCAAATGTTTAGCGGCCGGAGTCGGACGCCGATCTTGCGAGATTCCAAGGGCAAATTCTTCCTCGACCGGGACGGCGTACTCTTCCGTTACATCCTCGATTTCGTCCGCAATCAGAAGCTCGTTCTCCCCGAAAACTTCCACGAACGCGAACGTCTCAAACAAGAAGCCAGTTTCTTCAAACTGGCGGATATGATTACGGCGTTGGAACAGTACCATCCGCCCTCCGGAATCCATCACAGTACCCATCCGCATTCCACGGCCTTGTCCCACGTGGTACCCGCCACCGGCTTGGAGGTGGAACGTCCGCAGTCCTTGGAAGATTCCTCGCCGACCCAGAGCCGCTCCGCGGGCTACATTACCATTGGTTACCGGGGTACGTTCGCTTTCGGCCGCGACGGGTTAGCTGACGTGAAATTCCGCAAACTGTCCCGTATTCTGGTGTGCGGACGCGTGGCGCTCTGCCGTGAAGTGTTTGGCGAGACTTTAAACGAAAGTCGAGACCCCGACCGCGGAGCTTCGGATCGCTACTCCAGTCGCTTCTTCCTCAAGCACACTTTCCTGGAACAAGCTTTTGATATGTTGCAAGAAGCCGGCTTCGCTTGCGAAGCAGCTTGCGCCTCCGGTACCGCCTCCGCCGGTACTGACATGAAACCCGGCATGGATTCGGAAGAAAACCGTTGGAACCATTACAATGAATTTATATTCGTTCGTAACTAACAGCGGCACCAACTGTCAATCCAAGAAAATTTCTGCATTTCTTTCCTAGTCTATTTCTTCCACTATTTCTTCTTAAGTTTGGTATCCCCCCATTTTTTTCATGTTTATTCAATTCACTCTCGAAACGATTTCGTTACGACTAAACGCCAGGTGTAGAGTGTTTTGAGAAGTAATAGAACTGCCAGTACATTTCGCTGACACATTCCTGGTAATATCCAAATTTGTTTCATAATTATTCTATTCACTCTCGAAAGATTGCGTTACACTAAGCGGCTAGGTGTAGTTCAGCAGTAATAAAACTGCCAGTACATTTCGCTACCCTCGCTGAGACATTCCTGGTACTATCCAAATTTCTAAAACCCCTGTGAACCTCACAAGTCCTTAACCCTCCAAATTCCCTCAGGCTTTTTACCACTCTACCAGCAGCTGATCCTTTAGGGTGACTAAGGAGGGTGGATCTAGCTTAAATATTTTGATGCCCAACTGTTTTAAACGCGTGAAGGCCATGAAAACGCGGGAATGCCGATCCTAAGGGAAAGGGAGCGAGGAATGCTGTGTCATTTAGCCCTCCTTTCACCGTGTTATTGTCTTCTTAATCCATCGTACTGAAAAGGAAGGGGAAAGTCTGTTAGGTAGTAAACGAAGGCAGAGTTTTTTTTTTTTTTGGGGGGGGAGGTGGTAGGTTTGATACGCTCACGCCTTTTTTTCGCCATTCGCTTTGGTGATATTGATTTCCTCGCCCTTAACTAGGCCTCTCTCTCTGGTTTTAGTCTTTTACTCCTTCCCCAACGCTCTGTTGGGCTCTTTTTTTGTTAACACCAGCCTTTCACGCCCACTCTAACCCTCACCCCCCTTCTTTGAAAAGGAAAGCTGCTTGCAAGTCGTCATTTTCAAAAGCTAAAAAGGGAGAAGGAGGTGATTGGATGCACGCCAGAGTCTCATTATTCATTACATGTCTAAAGAAACAAATCCCTCTGAAAGCTATCGTCATGATCGAAAAGCCGGGGTGAGAAGCGACCGGAGCGAACTTTCCAGGACGGCAGGGAGAGGAGGGATTTCCCCCTGAAGAAATAATCGAAGAAAAAGGGGAAGTATAGAGCAAGTCAGTACGTGAGAACACTTATCAGAAGAGAGACGATCGAACATCCCTGGTGTCCAGCGTTTATCCCCTAAGGCTTGAAGACTTGTGCAGAAATATCGGTGCTGGTACTTTGCCTTCTTCTATCGCATTCTAATTCCAGGATACGTCTGTTTCATACGAAGGGAGATATTTTGACTTAAACAATAGGTTAGAGACGAAGAGAACAAGTGAAATGGGTCTTCAGGTGTATTGCGTTCAACACTGCAGTAATTTGTTCACCTCTTTTACTTGTTTAGAGTGTAAGGTATTGTGTATACCTTACAATTCTTCCGGTTTGAAATTTCGATGAGATGTAAAGAAGGGTAAGGTTTTCACAAGTATTTCTTCTCCTGTTCTGATCTATTGTTGCAGTATTGAATTGGCAGTATTGTCACTTCAGGAATGGGGATCCTTACCCCGGCTTCTTCGTGTAAATCTCTCTTTGTTGAAAGTGTGAAGGAGATAATTGTCTTTAAAAAAATTCTTAAAAAAAATACTTTCGCCAAAGTTAAGTTATTACTTCAGTAATATGTCTGCAGGCAAAACAGCGTTCATTTCTTTGTTTCAGAAAGTATTACGTCAAGTAAAGTGACCTTGGCGACGTAATCTGTCTGCAAAGGAAATGAAAGCTGAACATCCTTGTAATTCCAGCAACCAATAGTTTAATTTCTTCTCTAAGCTTCGTGATCCTTTTCTGATTTTTTTTCTTTCAAATGCCACCCAGAAGCACAAGATCCCGGAGAGGTACACGAGTGTTTTTGTTATATCGATCTTTCGTTCCATTAGGTTGAAGTGCAGTCCTCGTCATGATGCTCCCTTCATTCGTCTTGCTTTTCTTTGCCTTGTACCCCGGCCAGAACTAACTGGAACTCATTTTGTCCCTTTTAAGCGAGAGAAGCCAAGGGAGAAAATAGACTAAGCTACACCTATAAAACCCTAATCGAAACAAGGAATTTATTTGACTAGAAAGTAGACAGGGACATTAACAGCTTACGATTTACTTTGCAGAAATGTAATGCCCGTATTTCTGCAGAGTAATGTACGTAACATTCATTAACTGTCCCGAACTGTGGATTTTGTTTTATTTCCAGCTTGAGTGGTGGTTTTCGGTTTACTACTGACAAATGTATCTTCCAATAAAATTTTCTCTCCAATCTTAAGAAAGTCTGAGGATATTCTGCAGAAATGTTTGTACAAAATATTCCAGTAGTCCTTACCAACGCTTTCTTAGCGATTTTCATCGCATAACTCTTTCCTTTTATCGGTACAAGTAACTCTCGTTAAGCAGCAAGTTCAGCTAAGATTGTTGCAGAAATGTGTCATTTAGAGAACTCTTTTATAGCGCTTTCTCAATTGATCCTACTACTTGTGGTGCGGCTTCGTTCCTGTTTATTCCTCCCGATAATAAGTAACGGCTGACGATAACACGCTACCTATTTTATTGAAAACTGCAGCCAAGAGAGAATAAGGATGAGAAAGGGTTGTCTGTCGCGAGTTTACTTCACTTTACTTCAACTGAATACAGATATTCACCTTCTCTTTCATTGCTCGGAAGATTTTCGGTGAGAAGTAGCGTGCTACGTGTTACATGCTGGTAAACTTGAAGCAAAAGAGCGTTGTTTGTATTGTTTGTTAGTATATGATGAAGAAAACTTTAGATTCGCGAGTGAAATTATGGTGCTCTGGACAAGAATCTTTTTCAAGGACGATGTTGTATACTGTATTGTTACGATAACAGTTTCTACAAATTCTTTGAGTTGTTTAAAAGCCATTTGTGTTACTTTTTGTGCATGCTATGACGCCCTCTATTGTAGAAACTCCCCCTGGCAGAAATTTTGATTCATTCATTGTTACGTGTAGGTTTTTTTCCCCGAAATACTGTACTTTCATTAGCACATTGTCCAGTACCTATGAATTTCATTTGGACTTGGCTTATTTTTGAGAGCTGTTTGAAAAGGGATTTCTGCGGAATCTCTCCCAGTATTATCCCTTCTTTTCTACAGAAAAATTACTCCATGTTTCTTGTTAACCGGATTAAATAAGGTATTCCCCCCAAGTTTCTATAAATCCCGTCCCAAGTGATGTAATTTCTTTCATTTTGAATTCCACCAATGCAGTGTTAAAGAGTGCTGTACAAAAAACTTGAAACTAGAAATGAAACTATAGTTATACTTTAAAAAAAGTCCTCTTTCTTCTTAATCACTTGCTTCCTAGATGGCGCCTTCCATGATATTCCTCAACAAAGCAGTGCTGTAGCTCCGTTGTCTGCTTTACCAGCAGCACAGAAATTCGAAACGCCTCTCAGGTTCACTACTGACAGCAATTCCCAATTTCTCCTTTACCCCAAAAGAAAGGAACGCAGCCCTTCTCAAAGAACAGTCGAAAATTCCGTTTTCATGGACTGTCGTCATAACTTACGACAAATATTCCTGGAAAAATCTCAGCTTCACATGTGCTGGATTACATTTCTTATGTGCTGGCTTACATTTCTTCAACGAAATGAGATTCGTGTTCTGCAGAGTATTTTGCTGTCTTTAGATGCCCAAATCCGCTTTCACCGTCTCTGGCACAGACGCATTAGGAATGCTTTTGATAAACACGCTGGAAAAAGAAGGTCAAAGCTGGTCTAGGGAACGTGGGGGTGGCGTTAGCAATATTTCTTTCCTTTTGGACCTGGCGGGTGATGGATGGCGGTTGTTCACTCCCCTCAATTGATACGTAAGTTGCGTAAAAGACCCACTGCGGGCCGATTTTCGATACACAAGCACTCCATTGTCGTATTCTTCGCTTACTCGCCGCAGTTGTATCGACTCGTAGGTCCCAGCATTGCAGCATTATGGATTGCTGACTCCGTTCTTCCCGCGATTGCGATTACGTCACCGCTTTCGGTTGCTATTTGCCCTTCCTAATGATTCCCACATTTTCTCTCACACTCATAAGCGGAAATGCCGGTGTCATAACAGAAATTTGGAGCCTAGGTAGCTAGGTGGACACTCCTTGAGCCCTAAACAATGAAAGCCTGTCAGAATGCTTGTTGTGGAAGAATGGAGCACTGTTTATTGTCTCTGGCTACATTTGTACCCCAGCTGGGGATTTCCCCCCGATTTCCGTCCGGTTCTTATTCACACGTCCGGCCGGTTTGGGGTTGGATACTCTTGATTGGCTTTGAGTTGCCCTAAAAGACAGCAGCGCGGGTTCTGGGCTTGTGGGGACTGGTGAACTGACCGCGGAAGCGTATTGCTGCTACGGCTAAAGGTTGATGCAATATTAGCTAGGCCAAAGGGGACGGAAGTAAAAACGAGCGTACAGTCCGTGGCACCAGCTGTGCACACGCTCTTTGTGAACCCAAAGTCGGAATGTTGACAGAATCGATCTAGCTGTTGGTCACTAAAGCTTTGGGCCCCCGGAGTCTTCCCTCGCGGATTCATTTTCTGCCATGCATTTCTGCCGGCTTCCCCCCAAAACCAACACCGAAAGTGCGGCTGTGAGCGATTTCTCGCTTTATTTTCTCTCGCCTCTTTTCCGGGGGAGCAACATAAGATGTAAACAGTTTCCTTTCAAAGTTATAAATCTTGCCGTAGCTTAAGCTCGCGAAGGCGACAATACATTTCTGCCAGGAATTAAAAGGGCTGGAGGAAGATTACTAGTAGCCTCTATTTTTAAACCGGTGCTCAAGCGCTTGTTTGCTTTGTAGCCAATGATCAATAACGTGTTTACGAAACGTTTGAAAGGCTATCACAAAGATCTCTGGAGGATGTTTAACATTATGGAGGTGTTTGTTGACGTAAAGCCTTACCCTTTGTTGAAATGTTGAGACGCTGTTGTGACGGACATATTCATACATGCATTTTTCAAAGGCGACATGGAATTGCTAGACTAAATTGCTTCAGTAATTTATTCCAGTACTCTGTTTACCATTTAGTACACTATGAATTGCATTAGGAGATTAGTGATCTTCAAAGCAGTCAATGATACTTTGAATCTTGCATTAGCGAGTCGAAAAATTTGTTTCCGCTATCCAAAACACGTGAAGCTGTTTTTTATTAAATTACTGGCACTGCAGCAGTACTGGTACCAAGAGAGCTTCTGGAATATTTCCGTAATTGTACAACTGGGAAAACTGAGAATTTTATACAGTCAAGGAGTGTATTTCAATCTAATTTCGACTGTTAAATTTGTTGTCGTTTTCTACCGTTACATTTTCTTTCTGCCCTGACCGACTTTCTCCCTTTTTACAGCCAGACACACTATCAAGTTCGGTATCTCCACGACTTCTTCCAAATTTCCATAAGAATCGCTTACGAGTCAGAGCAATCTAATTTTTCTTCCCAATTATGCTAATATTACAGAGTCAGATGTTCGTCACGACTTGTATCTCTTAATACTCACACACAGAAAAGGGACACAACAACCGAATGAAAAAGTAAGACCCATGATAACGCTGTTAATTTCTTTGTCGTCGACGTCTGGAATTTGTAGTGTCTCCCTTCGTGTCTTGTCGACTCTTAGACACGATATCCTTCATTCTCGGGCTGTTGGAAGAACCGTCGGAAAAAGAGACTATGAAAGCTTCATACTGAGGATCAGAAGCATAAAAAAAGGGAACAAAATGAGCAAAATGAACTCCGATAAGAAAAAAAAGGTTTAGGCGGGAAGGATCCCGAAACCCGGCACGTGTCCGAGAAATGACGCTTCTGACTTGTTAATGTCATCGGTTTTACGTGCGACGGTGACTTAACGATCTATTTAGCCAAACTTTTGCTGTAGGAAATGGAACGAGTCCCGAATATTGGCTTTAAGCCGTTTGTCCTGCCAAGATGCTCCAATTCCACGACGTAATCAAACAAGGAAAGCTTTGACGTTGGCTACTACGCACATTAGTGACCCTTGGCGCTCTGTATGGGCTCACGTGACAATAAAAGAGGACACGTGCCGTTGACAAGAGTTGCACTGCACAATGCACGGGCTGTATACGCAAACGATTCCGCCGGTCCTGAAAATCCTCCAGAGACTTATTGCATTCGTATTTTAACCCTCTCGGCCCGTTTTCCTTCACTCCCACATGCCCTCTCGACGCCATTCAGCCCACAGAGCCAGTCGATAATTTGCTAACCCTTCGCACCCAAGCAACCTTACTGTCCCTGCCATCCTTCTTGAAGGAATAGAACAGAAACTAGCGAAAGGTTTCTAAGGTTCGCGTGTTCTCCATGAACTTTGCCCGTAGCGCGGAACCCACCGAGACTTTCCCATCGAAAATAAATTTCTTTGGCAGCAATGTGGGACCTCAGAGATCTCAATCAGGGAAACAAGGTTTGACGTACTGTGAAAAGTGTTTCTGGACAAAGTACCTTGAACCTTATGAATATAATAGTGAACGGAATGGAAAAACTCGAGATTCAGTACTCTCCCTAGTGGATTGAATCTTTTCATAAATAGCAGCAAAGGTGTAAAATATTTTAAGTTTTTATGGCATAAAAGTGAAGATTGAGAAAGACGCTTGGAAATAGACATCAGAGTATACGTTCATGTCAACAATTATATAATCGTACTAATACGGCGGGCTTCTATAAATTTGCAACGTGGAGTTGGGATTTTCTGACATGGAAGCACTGTATTTGATGTAAGCTGATCAGGATTTCGATGTCAAAAATGATCTTTTGATATCAAATTTGTTGACAACAGTGAGAAAGAGCTTTATTTTCCAATCTTGTTTGCTTCTACCATCACCATCTCCCGGCCTTTCTGCGCTCTGCCAAATCCGAGCTTTTGCAAGGAGTGCTGGAGGCAAACAAAGATGCAAATAATGCTAAGTAGCTTTTTCTGTGTACTCCTAACGTGATTGGATTACTTTCTGGCTCTTGGAAGAACTTTGTTGTGCAATTAGCAAAATCTCCGCTTCGAGTTCACTTCTGAACAGGCACTAATAAATAACAAAGGCTCCTGAAGAAACGATAAAATCTCATTCGAAACCCAAGTCATTGAAAGCTTAAAACTTTTCATCAGCTTACATTGAAGAATTGAATTTCAGCCAAAATTTAAAGCTTTGCAACTTTTGCAAAAGCTGCTGAAGAAGCTGGAAATATTTTGAATACTAGATGGAATGAAAAATACCAACAGATTGGACCCTATTATATCTACTATATCCACCTTTGTACACAAACGATCAGTCACTTCTCGTGACTCTGGGTCGTATTATTCTCATTTGGTTCCCTCTGTGGATTTCTGCCGTGTCTGAGTTGTAAGGTTTGGGAAGCCAATCTGGGCGAAAGTATTGACGAACGGTGGTGGGAGTGACAGCGCCATAGGGTAACCGAGCTGAGAAGTTGTGCGAGTCGATATATTTCTTTTTCGGTCGACAAAACGCAAAAAGTTGTATGTCGTACGAGTATTACGGGTTTTCGTGACACTAGCCAATTACACTTTACCTTCCTTTGTTGACCAAACAAAGTAATGACAAACGTTTGGGCACAACGTCTCAAATTGTGAAAAGTACTTTGTTGCAAACAAGGTAGCGTCACGGAATAACTCCGTTTCCAGCCTGTAATTGAACCGTTATTTGAATGATTTAAGTAGTACGTTACGTCAATCGAACAACGATAAATATTATAGTTGTTCGATTGACGTAACGTACTAGTTAAATCATAGTTTAAACCTTGGTTTCCTTGCTAGACGTCACTGCTGCAAGTCCCTTGCCCTTATACACGGGTTGCAGTAATTTCAGTCATAAGTTAGTACGTACTTCGCCATTTGGCGTGCTGAGATTTAATTAACAAGCTAATATGGTGATACACGTACTTTTTGTGTATTATTTCATACATTGTTGACGTACAGTTGAGAGAATTAAAAAAATATAGAAAAGCCGAACGTACATTTGGAGGTTTCTCGAGTCACGGAATTGTTTTTTTTTGTAACGCAGTTTTTCTGGCTTCAAGGTTACAAATTTACAACGGGTCTTTCTTTTCTCTTTTCAGTGAGCAATTCCCGTTCTTTGGGATTCAAGACTTGGGAATGGTAGTTGTGCTGGGTAGAAATGGGTGCAACAGCTGGTTCCGTTATTACGAAAGGATAATAAGGTTTTTATATCGCCGCCATGTGTTCTATCCAATAGATAGAAGCCTAAGCGTTGTTACGTAGACGTAGACCAGGACAAATTTCATTTACCCCAAGGGGAAAAAACCCGTTTAGGGTTACTGGGTACCGAGTGCCAGTAAGCTTACTTTCACAGGATCAGCCATGTGTAGAATACCATTTGACAATCCTAGTTGTGTTAGGGAAATCGAAATGTTAATAAGGATTTGGTGAGAAAAAGCAGTGGACTCTTTGGTGTACTGGTTAATACATTGAAATTTTAGTTCTGTAGTGGCTGATAATGGGTTTATTGTGTGACTCATCTACTAGAAATAAAGTAATAGAAGAATTTTACTTGACAATTTGGAAATTTACAATTATTTGAAAAAATTTCTGCTAGAAACGTTTTCAGTTTAGCTTGACAACCTCTATGAGCAGTAAAACACTTGGAAAAATATACTAGTAAGGAAAATAAAACAACTTTTATTTTTTCATAGGACCTTTAAACCATGCTTTCCAGTAATGAATTCGTCTTACTTGGAAATTCTTCTGATTAGTCTGTCAACTTGCTTCTTCCTTTTGTCCATTGTTCCACGATACTCAGGAGAAAAAACTCGTATTCTTGGAGTACATTAAAGATCAATCAAGTCAAGTTCAAAAGACGTGTCACTTTTTTTTACCAATTCCAGGGAAAAGCTGCACTATTAATTTCCTCCTTAGCACTTCCCGGGATAAAAATGGAAACCATTCGAGTCCTAAAATGTAAAGTGCTGTACTGGAACGCTACCCTATAAAAAAACGAAGATATTTTTCTAGAATGTTGTTATCCTTCGTGAATACTCTGAAATTCAATATTACAAGTGCACAAATAATAGAAAGTATGCCACAATTTTCGTATATTACTTGCAAACTACACATAAAAAATGGTGTTCTATAGTTAAAAGTTTTATTTAATCTATATGTACAGTAAAAGTCCAAGTTTTTACGAAAACCAACAGCGAAGTTTCGGGACTCTTGTCAAAGCATTTCAAGTAAGGGATCTGGTTGTTTAGCAATACAATCTGAAGGACCCTTGGGCATTTTTCAGCAGCAAACGGGGCTAGGTATAGTAGTTCGGGTACTTCTCAAGACGCTCTGCGGGGTCGATTGGCTTGGGTATTAACAGAACAAAAGCTTTCGTCACCATCTCCTCTTGAAAAGGTTTACGATAGAGACCCTGTCAGGACCAAATGACTTTCTCCCGTACCTGTAAAGCGAACAGAGCTACAAGTTTTTCCTACGCTTAAGTACTCTCCAAAGGACTTCAATATGTATACAACACAAGCTCGAAGTCTAAAACTCCCGCTCTGTGCCAAAAAGTCTACAACATTTTTTTATTTATTTTTTCTACAACATTTTAATCTATTTTACTACTTGTTCACAGTTTTTCCGTGGGTTTCTGAGATTTTGACTTCAGGTCCTGTTTTGGCTCTCCCTAGTTCACCAAGTTATTATTCTTTTTTTATAAATCTCAATTAGGCGGGATTACCGGAACCAGCAGTGAACCTAGCGGTAGAAATAGGACACTTTGTAATGACTCTTAACTGGATTACACTGAAACGTATCTAATTGAATCCTTTTGGAAGCTGTATTCTACTGCACTGTTTATAAATCTTTCATATCAACTTACTAAAGCTCTGTGAAGCCATTTTTTATTGAACAGCCGGTACTCGGTATAGTAAGATACAACCCTTCCTATGATTAATGGCACGTCAGTGCAGGAATGGCTCCCAGTACCATCATATATTTTCGACTGGAAAAGATTAGATTACACAAACTCCTCCTTAATGAACTAACTCAGGACGTTGGGATTCAATTAATGTGAGCATCGTTATGAATAGGATGCAAGTTCTTTACTGAACAAAAGGATGAATGCTAGAAATGAATCCTAATCTTTTCTTTCTTCAGTGGGCTCTTGTCAACGTGCGGAATGGTAGCGATATATTTCACCCTCGAATAATTTGAAAGGGATTCTGGGTTCGCAAATTGTTTTCGTAATGAGAAAAGGTCGATAAGATGTTTGGAGATGGAAAAGGGGAAAAAAATTCCATGGAGCCAAAAACTCGTGAAAAGAAAGAACGAAAAAAGAAGAAAAGTAGAAAGTTGTTGGGCTCTGTTGGCGAGCTCACAAAGTTGTCTAGAAACTTGCTGCGTAGCAAGATAACCTGGTGTTTAACACCCACTGATTGTAACCCATCTCTTTCCATACCATTACATCAATCTTGTCGCAGTTGGATGCACCCAATACAACCCAGCATCCCAACCCTCACAAGGGCCTTTCAGTTTCCTTATTACGGCAACCGCAAATATCTCTTAAACTAACATTAATCTTGCCACCGCTTCCTCTTGAAATTACTGAACCGCGGAATTTCTTACCCCATAAGCATCTTCCGAAAATTTCGGTTAACTACGATGAGATTTAAGAATTCTAATCTTCCTATGAAAAATAGAGCTCCATACAATTCTTCCTTATTTTAACTAAGCTCATTTACCATGGACAGTAGCAAATGGCGGTGTTTTAAACATTTGTCATTTGCCGTAACTCGGAAGCCCCAACGGTCACAAACAACGTGGTGGCGGAGCAATACATCCGCTTTCATTGCTTACCGGGGTGAAACGTTCAAATTTATCATTCTGAATAGGTTCGTTCGGAACCTTGCTATTCTTTATCCTTTAAAAATATACACGACAAACTTAAACTTTTTTTGCGCTCTATAAATAAAAGACTCTGAAACACAATAGGTCTTGGAAGTTCTTTTATTCCCTCAGATTCAATTTTAACCTCCATATCGTCTATATTATTATATTGCTCAAAATACATTGCAGGTTTAGCCGATTGCCGTATTAGCCACCAAGAATATTTGGATTCATTTTAAGTGGTAGTCTCCTTTCCTAAGTATTTGGCGCTGGAGTTCTGACAGTACATTTCTGCAGTTCTGTACCATTCGATCGTCAGTTGTAGCAGGGAAACGTCACCGTAAGTCATGTGCGAAAGTGGTGCGAAGAAGGACTGGATACTTGGACCATTTTATTGTAATTGAAAAGTGACGCGTTCAGGTTCTTTCTTGGTAGAAAAGGACGCGCCAATCTCTGGATGTGTGTTTCCCATCATCCTTATTGCTACCTTTTACCTTCAGGGGTTTACTTACTTTTACGATAACGGGGAATCACGAAAAATATACTTAAGACAATTTTTTCCCCTCCTCTTAGTGTTTTATATTCCTCATTCCATTGTTATCCTTCTTTTAAGTATCCTTGGTCGGTTTCGCGCTCCATAGGACGGATAAGGGGCGGGAGTACTTGTTCCGGAATGGCCCCTGGCTGTTCGAGGTGCAAATACCTAAGGTTTTCAATACCCGCAGGACGATTTTTTCTTTCACAAGCAGAAAAGGAATTTCATGGAAATGGTTCTTACCAGGAATTTTATGTCCCTTTCTTTACCTTTGATGCTACAGACAATTGAATTTTGCTTTTTTCTCTCTTCAGAGAAGGAAGCAATGAGATGGAAAAGAAATTGTACGAAATATATATTTATGCGCAACGTCTGCATTTCAATAGAAGTCAGGCGGTAAAGTTTTGCGAGCAATGGTCGTTTCCATGTGTTGTACCTTTTCTTCTTACATTAAAATCCTGTAGCCTATAAAAAATACATACTGCAAATTCATTTCCGTTTTTCTAATAGTAAACTGCTGCTCAGTTTTGCTGTTTGCGAATTTGGCCAGTTTGAGGACAGAAATGAAGACAGTTTGATGTATCCAATTCGCGAATATGTTAATCGAAAAAAAGAGTTTGAAATCCCTGATATAAGAACGCCTTAGAAGTCTCGTTAATGTATAAGCATTTCTTACGTATTTTCTTAGTTCTTTTATGTTCTTTTTTATTTCTTTGAAATTGCTTTATTGAAGTTTCCTGTTCAGCGGTTCGCGCATCATAAGACCTTTGCCATCGCGGTTCGCCCATCGATAGCCAGCGTTATGAACTCCTTTCAAGTGTATGTTTTTGTTTAGTTGATGACAACGTGTGAAGCAGATAATTCTTTTCGTGCTTCAGGTATCAACGAGATGACAGTCGAGAAAGATGAGTGGTGATATGTACAGGGAAGTTCGGGGTGAACCGGGATTGGAAAGTGGTTCAGAACAGGGTGTAAGTGACTCAGACGATTCATCTTGCTCAAGCTCATGCTCCAGCCATTCTCATTCGCTTTGTGACACCTGTAGCTCGTCATTCTCCACATCCTCTTCGTAAGACCTCCTAATATTTGTCAAATATGTTTAATGGTGTACTATTGTGATATTCTAAGTTGTGCCCATTAATTTTCACTACTACTTTTATATTATACGACGCGTTGGATTAGTTCTGTTCTTTATACTCCTATAGTGAAACTTCAAGTAAACACCCTTTCTTGAGATGAATGCCCAAAAAATGGAAGTTTCTCCTAACAGGCGTATTTTCCTTAGAAACGGACCCATATTTAGCGTTACCATAAATGACCCGCTCCTTTATTTTGGCCTCGGGCGTCTGTAGCGTGTTTACGTCGAAAATTAACAGCCAGAAGTTCAAGAATGAGTTATTTGGATGCGAACCTCGTTTGAATTTTAGGGCTTTAATGCATTTTGTTACGAAAGTGTTATTTGGTGGGTGAATTTCAAAATGTTTGAACGGTCGCGTCATGGCGTCGCTGGCGGAGCAGTACATCCTGGTGCGATTTAGCCCTCTAGCAGCCACGCGGTCAGTTCATCATTCTCGGCTCCCCTTCCCGAAAAGCTTCTCGCAATTCCCTAGAAGGCAAACAGAACCATACCTAGCTCTATAGACTCAATTTCCTGTATAAATAAAACCCATATGATTACAATAACAAACCCATATTTTCCTTCTCATGCCAGTTCTATTACTCCGCCATGGGAAGCTTACATCAAACCATCCGGCGAGCTGTTCTATGTGAGTTTATCAGAGCCGTCTTTATATGGAATGGGCCGTACTTTACTTGCCGACACATCAGCCAAAGAAAAAGCCCGGTCGGCCGTTTCTAAAGCTGGAAAAGCTAAATCTACGTGTAAGCTGCATTTCGCTTTGTATTTTTTTTTTTTAAATTCTTCAACCCGATCCTCTCTCTTTCTATATTAAACCTTTTTTTCTTGTCCAATATTTTTTTTTGCCTTTTTTTCCCATTTTCCACGTTCCACTTTCAGCTCGTTGGGTCCATTTTCTGAAAGCGAAGAAAAGAGCCGCCGCAGCCAAAATTCAATCTGCAAGCCAACGAGACCAATCTCCGCCTTATACTCCGAGCAAAGCAAAAAGCTCCACAGCGGCAGGAGCAGCGGATGATGAAGAAGAGACGTACTTGCTCTACGAATCGTGGAAGCTTTACAGTGTCGATGTACGGGTTGATTTAAGGCGCCGAGCCAATTTGGGTCGGAAGACGAGTCTTTGTGAAGCGCTTTTAGGGTTCTTGCCCTCGGGTGATGAAAACCCTCGCAATCTGCAACTCGTTAGACCCCATAAAGGACAACGCGTCTTTGTAGGCACGATTCTTGCCGAAGGAGCCATCGATTTGCCCGGTTCGCCCGTTAAACCTGGTAATAACAGTGTTACAACTTGAGTTTTCAAGGTCTACTTAAAGGGCAATGGACACCTAAAATGCATTTTGAGATTTCGACGGTTTCTGATAAAACACATTATTCTAAGAACAGAGAATTTTGTTTCGATTTTTTCTGACCAGCCTGTTCTGGAGAAATTTATTTCCAAAGTTTTGGCCTTTTCCCGCCATGAGAAGCGTGACGTCACGCGCGTGAAAATTTGAATTTCATGGACAACGGACACCGAAAACCCATATAGAGATTTTGATAGATTATAATAATAATCATTACTCTGAACATAAAGAAGTTTGTTTCGATTTTTTCTAACTAGCAGTTCTGGAGATATTTATTTCCAAAGTTTTGGCCTTTTCCCGCCCTTGAGACGTCAAGCGCGTGAAAATTTGAATTTGAGATTTCTTATTTCCTAAATATCTGCGTTATTATTTTGCACCTGGGAAAAAGAAACATATACTCGGAAACTAGATTTTTTGCTCTTTTTTATAAGACAAAGTTGTTTTTAGGTGTCTATTGCTCTTTAGGTATCTCTGACATAACTTGAACTTTGGCATATAACGTTGGGCTATCGATTTGCTGGTTTGGGGGGGGGGGCTTCATTATTTCTAATTTCAAGTGGTAAGCGCGGTTGGATAAATCCGAACATCTTTCTAGGCGACTGGTTCTTCAAGTTCGATGGCCATGTAGTAACCAGCAAAAATCTGCCATCTTTGGTAGGGAATTTAGCGGACGACCAAGTTGTAAGTTGCAAATCCTTCTTATATTTCTTCACTTTTCCTTCCTCTGCAGTTTTATTGCTTCGAAATGCGTCGTTACGAACGTTATAAATGTTTGAGTTAGCGTGTTTGCTTGTTGGGAAGACAAGGAGACGGAGATTGCGATGTTCAGCAGACTGTTATGAGCTCCGTTGTTTTTCGTGAACTTTTTTAAACATGCTATATCTTAACTTGTTTTCTTTCGTTATTTTTTACGATCGTTTTTATATTAATTTTACTTTATTTGTTCTGATTTTACTTTATTTGTTCTACTTTTACTTTATTTGTTCTCGTTTTACTTTTTTTTTCGCCGTTGTTCCCTAACCTATCGTTAACTTCTTGAGTTTTTATGTCAGGAGGTATTTCCAACTGTCGGCGAAAAGACTAAAAAAAGTTGATATTTTTCAAATGTAGTCTGTCAGATCGGAAAATTTTTTCGGGTAGAAAAGATGATGAATAGTAAGGACAAAGGGGTTTGAAAGCTGAGAATGCAGTAGCACGAATAAAAGGCGAAATATTTTTTGAAAACTGGGCCTCGGCAGTGAGATTTACAGAGAGAAAGCCGAGTCCCAGGGTAAAGGGGTGGAGCCTGGAAAAAAAGGTTGTGATCAATGATGATATTTACGCAGAGGTGACGGATGCGTTGGCTCATAAAGCGCGGCGCATTTAGCGAATCGTACGTCATCATTGACATCTAGTGAAAAGACGAAAGCCAGCCAAGAAAACGGTGCATATATGCGACCAGGCTGCATGGGTTTTTAATGCAAGGCATTGGGGGGCGCAGGAAAGAAGCCAAAGAGAAAAGCCATGCATAATTTGGGTGTAACCCTTCCGAAAAATCCGTCGTCGCTCTCATTTTCCCTGTATACACTGTCTCCTTATCTCTTTCCGACCTGATTTGGCCTATGCTAGGGTTAGTGTTGCTGGTGGAGGAAGCTTCTCGAATGACAATATCATGGTGAAACGTGATACAGGATATTAATTATAGTCCGTAGTCTTAAGGCATAGTTGCTTGGCAAGTTTAGAACTCCTGGGATGACTTTAAAGGGGATTTCTGCTTACCTTGGCGGAATTTAGCCTTTGTTGTGATTTCCTTGGTGTGTTGTCGCATTAGCAGGTTCCGAAGTTGGGTGTAAAAGGCGTTAAAAGTTTCGTGTTTGTGAAAAGAGGAGGAAAGGGAAATATGGAATATTTAAGGAGAAAAAATGGTTTACATTGTATTGGTTGATCAAAAAGCACGTTCCGGTTTTCGATCAGTTGCGCATTCGAACAGCCCGCGTATTTCTCTGCGTGTGCAAGATACATTTTTTTATACGTAGTATTTTTTTTGCAAATGTATTTGTGTGATTTTTTTATTGATTATTTATTTATGTTTGAATACTTCGGCGAGGGCTTCACCTTTCTAGTAGCTAGCCTTAACTTACTGTACAGTAGTTGTTTTTTGGGGGTGTCAAGTTTAAAGATGAATTCTGACGCAGTCGTACCGCATTCATACGTCTCAATTCAGAGTTCTGCTCGTATGTGACTAGTTGTCATTTGGGTTCGATCATTCATGGGGTTTTCTAGTTCATTGGCTACATTCGTGTCAAGTGATCATGCATGCAAAAACATTGCACTCGTGTAATGTTTATGTTACTGCATTCGAGTGTACGCAATTTATAGGAACAGCGGTTAATGCGTAATACATAATATCTGCAGAGTAATATCAGAATTTCTCTCGGTGTGCGTCTATTGCGATTACTTTGTTTAATTGCGTCTTTTTATTGCAATATTTGTAAAATCTTTAGTAGTATTTTTGATAGAATATAGTAATACAATTTGTAAAATATATTGTACATATATAGAAGTTTCCTTTGCTAGGGATTACTGCTGGTACCGGTTGTTTTATTTGATTACAAGTATTTTTACTTATGGTACAATACTATCGTATTCTTTTCGTGTATTTTCCCTTTCAGTGTATTCCGTTCGTAAAAAAATTATGGCTTTTTCTTTTGTTTAATTTAACTTTGTTTAATTTCGCATTTTTGTGCTTTGTCTATTAATATAAGTGCTTTTACTCGACAAAGAGCGAGTAAAGTTGCTTAAATCTTTCTTAATTTTCGGTAGATTTTCTCAGGTGGGCGTAATGGAACTTTTGCGTCCGACAGTTAAGCGAAGAGGTGTTCCAAGTTAGGTAGATGTAGAAGTTTTCCTAATCTTGCACACTGATTACGTTATTAAAAACTTTTAGGAACTCAATTTTGTCCTGCCAAACATTTCCTGAACCATGTTAAGCTCAAACGAAATTTTGAACGCATTTGCGAACTCGCATCGGTCTCATAACTCGTGAACTTTTTCCACGCTTAGTACCAGGCTTCACCGTAGATATCGCCCAATTCTTGCAGAGTTTAATGTATTTTTCGGTGAGGACGTAATTGGAAGTTTTATGCTTTCAAAACTAGATCGTGGTAATTTCATGTGCATTTTTCGTTCGTCGTTTGTTTCAAGTTTCGCCATTTGCCCCATTAAGAACTTGCTGGGAGTTCCGTACCTTTTAATTAAAACATTTACTGGGGCTCCCAAGTTCATGTTTGCAATTTATTTCCAGTTCCTTCCTTTCAGGACAACTTATAATCATTTAGCCTTTTTTCCTTCATTAATCCTTGTTATATCATTTCACATGTCAGAATTTTTCTCTATTTCTATGCCTTTCCCAACTTCAGAATGTACTGTTATTAGAATTACCGAATACGTTACACATTAAATAGCCATAGTTCACTTGCTCTAGTTTTCCTCAACACTGCTCTTATTTTCTTTCCACGGATTTCGCTGTTAAGATGAACTAAATTGTTCCCTGTGGAATTCTTCTTTGTAGATTCAATTAGATTTCCGGCGCAATCCGAAGAACGAACTCTCCAGTATCGAATCCTCCGGAGGTGAAGGATCTTCAAGAATCTCCAATCCTCGTCCTCTTGCAGTAAGACAACAAAAATACTTCTTACTTGACCTCTTGAGAGTCTCCCAGACCAACTATGAAGCTCCACAAAACCAAAGAGAGAGAGAGAAAAAAGGTCTCCCTTGAGGTGCAAAACCGTTTTCAAGCTTTGATCTCCGGTTTAGCCCTGTTTCCTATCATCAAATCTTTCTTCTGATCCTCCCGCGCTTTCCCGACTTCGTATTGGTTTGTGCAAGGGCGCCCTCGTGCGTCAAATCAAAGCAGTCACCCAAAGCCCATGAAAGACTAATAATAGTGCCTCAGGCGTTTAAGTGGCCTTTGTGAAACTCCCAACATCGGGGAATTTCATTAAGTTTCAGGCTCTCTGACCCCGACCAGTATTTCTCTTAATTGCTGACGCAGAAATTTCCGTGCCGGTATCCCCATTTCCTTCAAGTGATCCAGCCAAGAAATACAGCTGAGAGCAGAAAAATGGAAGGAGAAGTTTGCGTCGGCGAAAACGTTCAGCTTGAATGCACACTCACCGCAGAACAAAAAACTGTCCACGTTCGTTTGAAACTGAAGCTATTTCTGCGAGTTGTGTAGCGGAAGAACGCTCTGCGACCGTAGTTAACTACATTTTTCTTCATTTTCCTCCCCTTTTAACAAATAAAAGTAAAATTCCAGCAAGTGAGCCAGGGAATCCTAACGAGTTAATGGATTCGCGCCGTTGAACGAAAAACGGGTTTATGGACCAAAGAAATGTTGCCCAAGCGTAGCTTTTGAAGACTGTCCTAAGGTTTTCTCTAACTGGGGGAGTATAAATCTTGGAGTGAAAAGAAATAATAAGAAAGAAAGATTCAAAGTGGGGTTACAAAAAAGGTTAAAAGGGATCGTACAGGAGAAATAATTTTCCGTGGAAGGAGCAACGAAAGAAAAAAAAAGGAAGGAGGCGACATCTAAGAATTATGCAGCTCGCGCCCTGCGTTGTTCTTCGTTATATATCCAGCCAAAAACTTTCAAGGCACGCTTGGGAATACCAGGAAGAGCTTAAAAACTTTTGTGCCATTACCGTTCTCCACACTTTTTCATCCCATGGTATGGAAAAAAGGAGAAAACGAGCTTTTAGAAGAAATAGTAGCTCACCCATACTTTTCACTGGGGAGGAGAAACGAAGGTTAATGGTAGGTGTCGCCAGTGTTGTAACTAAGACGTCGAAGGCCACGTGGTGTAGGACAAACAAGACTTTCCAAGTAGCCAGGATTTCTTTATGGGGCCATGTATAAAGTCAGCACGAACTACCCAAGAGCTTCGACGTGTGAACTCGGTTAACGGTAGATTTTCGTGCAAAGATTCGCATTACCTCGGGAAATTCAGTTAGTTGGAGGTGTTTTGCACGAGATGCATTAGCTGTTTACTACATGGTCAGTGCTGCCATCTTTGACAACTGAAAATCGCTATATTGGATTTTCAGTGATTTCACAAGGCCAATAAACCTTCCCGCGATCGGCATTGACCACTATTTTATATTCCTAATCCCTCCTTTTATTTTATTTTTATTTATTTATTTTTGCAAGGGCGGTTAAGGTCCGGCGACACAAATTTCGGATATGAAATAAACTTGAGGAAGTGTTAGGTGATTTTTGGATAGTAATGTGGACAGTAATATTGAAAATGTGTCGAAAAGTCGACAGTAATGCGAAGTTAGTAATGTCTGAGCGAATGTGAGACATTTTTGAAAAAGTTCGTACTGGTTTTGCAAACTTGAGTTGAATGTTACCACTTTTTAATATAGTTAGCCTTCCGTATCCCCTGGGGGAAACAGTCCGTAAGAAATGCCAGGATTAAGGAAACTGAGAATATGAGACGATGAAATGTATGAAAATGTAGGAATGCATTCCAAGTTCTGAAAAAAGGAAAGATAAATTGTGTCAAGACTTTTCTGGACCCATTGCTTGCAAAATTTTATTTCTATCAAGTTGGCGTATAAGCAGAATGGAATCAGATAAGTTATTTCTTTTTTCGAAATCACCTGAAAGTTATTTAAAGAATGTGAATCTACCCATAAGGCAAAAACTAATCGTCTGATTACATTTTAACTTTCAACGTGAAGTTTATTAAACGATTTCTCATTGCTGCAAGCTCATCCACTATTGTGTGTACCTATATTTTCATAGTCGGTGACTAAATAACTTAGAGCTACAAAGCTTCTAGTTCTGTATAAAGAAACTTCCATTTCAAACCAGTCCGCATTCTAATATAAAGTTGTACCAGTTTTTCTTTTATAAATCACGATTCATCCGCCCTAAAGCTCTACATCGCCGTTATTTGGGCTAACTTGCTAACGAACCGAAAGAAAGCAAGGATAATGAGAGGCAAAGGACGCTAGTTAGGGAAAGAGTTGTCTTTATGCGGCCCTTTGATCATAATAGTCGATGTAGGAGACGGTTGACGGCACATTAAGCCGAATTTTCTCCCGAAAAAAAAAATCAAGAAAAAATCAGGCCTTTAATGGTTACATCGTCTTCGCTCTGCTTGACGAGATAAAAAGGCCTCCCCTCCGCATAAAAAAAGGAAAAGCCTACCAAAAAAGAAAAACATCCTCGTGTTCTTTGTCGATTTATCGTAGCTATTCCACTTATTAGATAATGGCTATAGAGAAAGAGTGAAAGCCGCATACTGCTTAGGAAGATATTAGCATGTATAGCCCCCTTATCCTGATATTCCATAAGTTGAGTGGAGGGGTAGCCATAGCCAGAAATAAAAAGCAATGGTACCAGCAGCTGCGCCTCGTAGACAAGCCCAAACCTTACGAACTGGGTACCAGCTAATTGAGTCAGTCGACTCGAAAATGAGATAAGGTTTTATGGTTAGCAGAATCTTGGAGCTTCTTTGCTAACGTTATTGCATTTACTGGTTAAAAGCCGAGGCGATAGGATTAAGTATAGTGGAAAGTACCGGCAAAAAAAAAGCCAAATGAAGTTATATATACAGATAAAAGCAAAGCCAAGGTCCGGAGCCTAATTCCTAACAAACGTCCAGTACTACCCACCGAGCCAGTACTAAAGCGTGAGTTGTCACCTCGGTACTAGGAAAGTAGGCTGGCCCTAACGGTTTTTCCTCCCTTTTACACCAAGCGGAAGGGCAAAAAGTTGTCACTTGGGTGAAAGCGGCTGCTTTGTCACACCCTTGGATTTTTTTTTGCCCACAAGAAAGTGCTATTGGGGAGGAAGTACGCTCGTGATCGCGTGTCAGCATCCTTCAACGGTCTCATCATTGGAAGCCGCGGATGCATGTACTCGTACTGGCAACCTGGTGCCGGTGCCAACAAATTGAGAAGAGGAATCGAGCGATTTTTTTTTTCTTTTTTTGGGGGCATTTCAGGCTGGGTGACCTTATTTGCCTTGCTGACAAGCGATTTTTCAGTGTCCCTAAGGGGCAGTTTATTTTTCAGTCTCGGGGAAGACCAAGATGGCGTTAGTGGTCTGGGTTGATAATCAGCAGCCGTCTGGAAAGTAATAGGCAATTAGAATATTGTTCGTTAAGGTGTTTGGAAGTTGTTTATTCTTGGGAGCTTGCTAGGACATTGCGAGTAGGTTTTTAGTGAATGAAGAACGGACAATGGGGGAACTTGACAATTGGAAGTGTTGTTGATTATTGATTGGTTGACAAGGGGCAGACGAACTTTGGGTGACGGATGTGAACGTAGAGAGATAATTGTATTACGGAAGACGTCGTAGGGTGAAACGGATTGTTTTTGGTGAGGCAGAATGTTATTTAAGATGGAAAAATGAGACAGTGTAGTGCGTTGGAGCTCTGTTTGAACTTGTTCATTTGTTCCAATTAGAAAATGGAGACGGAGAGGGGAAAATTATTTCTGAGCGTAGCAACGATGACTGGAACGTCAGTCTGGGCTTGTTGGTTTGTTAGGACTGTTAGCTTAAAGTCTTTTGACAAGTTTGAAGTCTGTTGGACTTTAGGATGACAAAGTTTCTAGTAAATTTTGTTGTCGGATAGTTAGTACTGGAAATTCTTGTATGTCTTTCTCTTGCTGTGTAGCTCGTTTTCATTGTTGCAGCAGCTAAAGTTCTGGTACTTGCAGACTTGAGGTACCTTCTTCTCTTGCTTTCAGACACCCAAGTACATTACTGAGGAAAGTTTGAACATCCTTTGCGGTAGGACTAGTTTAATTGACAATTCTGTTAGTAATTTGGTCGTCGTAATTTTTAGGTCCTTTCGATTCTTGCAACTCGTTGCTGTAACTTCCCAATTTCTTCCCTTTGCAGCCTTTTTTTCCATTCGTTGTAATAACCCGTGTACAGTATGCATTAGAACTCGATAGAATTTTGTCAGCCAATCAGGACTCATTTGATTAGTAAGTCGGATAGTTGACCAAATTGAATCCACATTTCAACCAATTAAGAACAAAATCTCAAAGAACTCCAGTACGTTTTACCAGTTGGTCATTTTAGGATATTTATCGTATTTTTGGTTGCGACAATTTTACTTAATG
This sequence comes from Triops cancriformis, assembly GCA_020615345.1. Taxonomy (NCBI): domain Eukaryota; kingdom Metazoa; phylum Arthropoda; class Branchiopoda; order Notostraca; family Triopsidae; genus Triops; species Triops cancriformis. The sequence continues at coordinate 90,411 of JAHZNP010000254.1, forward strand.
TCTTAGTGAACAAGTCGTAATGGGATAAAAGTGTAATACGCTTGAAAGGTTGAATTCTAAAGAAAAACAATGTAAAAACATAGCCCCCAAGAATGTTACACCGTGGTAGTTGACGTAATCCAGGTTTTTCCATATTTGTTGTTAACAAAATCGTTCAAAGTTCTACTGTAGCAGGGGCGGACTGGCCCCCCAACGGCCAATGCGGATTTTTTCCCAGTCGGCCCCACTGAGCTGTGGGATCTTACTTAGTTCATTAAAAAAAAATACATATAAAAGAAACGTATGCGAACGTATATATGAGACAAGGCATACTGGTTTATTTTAAATCAGGTAATGGTGAACACACGAATAATTTACAATGAAAGCAGCTGATTCGATAAGCTTGAGCTCTGACGTAAAAAATTAAGAATTTCGTCAAACTTCGTTTCATTGGGTAAATCCCGTTCGACGCTCATTAACGTTAATGCTTCTAAGTTTTTGCCTACTGATTCATAAAGAGTTACATGCGTAAAGCTCAGGTTCGAAGTTCTGAGATTGTCAAAGTTCGCAACACAACGAGAACTTGCCAGCAGCGATACAGGCAGGCGAGGTAGGGAACCTTATCCTGAGAGCCAAACGTCTTATATTGGCGG